>JAQGDQ010001843.1:0-22500 GCA_030141605.1 Tubiluchus corallicola | reverse complement strand
TAAAATATTCAAAACGTAATTTTACCGTCTCAAAACATTTATAAATAATAACTAAAACTTCTATACAATGCTATGCACTTTCTAATGTATGAAAAAAAAATAATAACAATAATAATGATAATAATAATAATAATAATAATAATAATAATAATAATAATAATAATAATAATAATAATAATAATAATAATAATAATAATAATAATAATAATAATAATAATAATAATAATTTGTAAAGATATTGAAAATTTATAGTTTAACGATTTTCGACCAAAAGCTGATAAAAGACAACAGTCAGGGAAATTTTAATTTATAACATGAGGAACGTTGTACCGTTTTAGATCCAATATTGATGCATTGTTGTCACATTGAATTGAAATTTTATAATATTGTTACTGGAGCGAAATGCCATTTATTTTCGACCCAACCCTCTACATTGTCGTGGTCTCGTCCATGCGAAGCCATTGCATGGAATGGCCTCGTCGGTTCAGTGGGCTCACGGGCAGATGCGTTTTCCACCTCAGCACTTGCTCCGTAATGGTAACCAGCATGGAGCACAATGGATTAGATGTCCGGCGAGCTATTTAATTCTATAATTTCACATTTACTGCTGCTTTTTTACGTTTTCTTCACAAGTACTACGTGACATGCGCATAAGCACAATCAGCTCCACGTTATACAATACTGTTGTAAAATTTTATAATATTATTGTCATAATAATAATATTAAAATTCCCCTAGCCTTTATTGTTTTAGCTACAGCTTCTTGTTACGAAACATTGATCATGACCAGTTTTTGTTCGAGACGCGTTGTGCAATAAATTTTGATTATCTTTACATCAGGTATTACAAAAGCTTTGTTGCAACGGATATTTCAACGTTAGAGACAATAACCTATACACAACAACACTTTTATAGCGAAATTTTTGCTCTTAGAAGACGCTTTTAAATATCATATTTCAGAGAGAATATTTTCACCACTGGGAATTCCTGCTGTTTATAATCTTCATAGAGAGCTCTCTATGCTTCTAAGCGGAAGCCACTAATGTGGTCTGAATGTAGTCCATTTACACAAACTAGAAACACATTAGGTTCATTAAAACGAGTCTGGATGTTTTCAGCTGCTGACGCTTTGTAGCGGGAAGAGGAACGTGAGAAGAGGAAGAGAAGGTGAGAAATAGAAATTGAAGGAGGTGGAAAAAAGTAGGAGGAAAGGGGAAGCCTGAGGGGGAAAATGCAGGAAGAAAAATAGAGAAGGAATGGAAGGGTTGGGTAGAATTCCGTGACAGAAGAAAGGTAGAGAAAGAGTGGACAAGGAAAAGGCAGAAACATTTAATAGAAACTATTTTAAGATGAAAAAAGGTTGGAACACGATGAAACAACAGAGAGAGAACAAAAAAGAAAAAAACGGAAACGGAGAGAGATTTTTTATTATAATTCTTTTATTGCCTTTATTTGTAGGTACAATTCATTACAACCTGGTTTACATTATCAACATACATAATATCACATACATTTCGCAATAACAATTTTAACAGATACTAATAATGGTGTTAGTTCTGCACGGCATCACATTTAAAATCTTTGTTAGTATAAAACACTATGCGTAAGATAATTTACAATATTCACAAGAAGTGAATTACTGCAGATTCATTATAAATAACTCAGTAACTAATCTGACGGGAGAGAGAGAGAGAGAGAGAGAGAGAGAGAGAGAGAGAGAGAGAGAGAGAGAGAGAGAGAGAGAGAGAGAGAGAGAGAGAGAGAGAGAGAGAGAGAGAAAGAGAGAGAGAGAAAGAGAGAAAGAGAAAGAGAGAGAGAGAGAGAGAGAGCTAGAGAGAGAGAGAGAAAGAGAGAAAGAGAAAGAGAGAGAGGGGGGAGAAAGAGAAACTTGACAGTGTGCACAAGAAAAAAACCACGCCTATAAATCCGCAATTAAATTCCTGTTCAGCAATGTGGTCATTATATGCCATCCCTCGTGAAACCAGATATATTTGTCGGCAAGCAAAAACCAGGCAGATGTGAGAAAGAGCAACTGTTACAACTGTTCGATACGTCTCCAGATTTAATACATCTCTAGATTTGTTGTCTGGAGCGGCAGTAAATCGACCAAATCAATTCCCGTTGAATTATGCTTCAAATATCGTCACAATTTCGCCAGCATGCTTGCCGGCAACATTTCTACATTCATGAGATCGTAATGGCGGCAACCTGTCACCTAAGCTGCAATAACTTACATATATGATGACACATCTATGAAGTCGGCTAGTTTCAGAAGGACTGCTGATGAATGCGAAGAAAATCGAATTATGATCCTGAATTACCAGCCATCCCAGGTGATGCTGGTCAGTTTTGAGGCTTGAAACTGTTTCGGAATGGAGCAGCGACGTCACAGTTTTGATTAATATGGATGATGCTTATATGAAATAGAGGACAATTGAGTTTTATAGAATAGTGTGAAGATATGAAAGCAATTTAGACAGCGCGAAGGGGGAGAAGGCGAGACAGACATGAGACTGAGATGTATAGAGAGAGCGGGAGAGAGAGAGAAAAGCAGAGAAAGAGAGAGAGAGAGATTTGATTTTGATTTACTTCTTTATTTCAAACTTTCGTTCATATATATACAACAAAAATACAAGTAAATAAACGACACAAAGCACACAATGTAAACACAACATAAAAACAACATTACAAAAAAATAATAATAATAAAGTTTCGCATTGCTTCAATCATTATATCAATGAATATGTAAAAAATTAAGCATACAATTTTATTCTCCAAATCTTTCTTATACTAGAAGTAAATAAAATATCACTACCAAATATCGTTCTACATAACAAGTTTTTACTGTTTGAAATTCTAGTATCCAGACTGTAAATGCTTTTCCTATAAATAACATCAAAGTACTCTAATTTATGCGTCGCAGAAATGTCCCTGGCACTGTGATCGAACTGATAATTGAAAAATTTTCGCATTGATTTATTATGAGCAACCTTAAGTTTGTTCAGATTATAATTATGAAAATGCCGCCAGGTGACTATACAGAGAGAGAGAGAGAGAGAGAGAGAGAGAAAGTCAAAATTACACCGAGTAAGAATGAGGTATGTGGAGAGAGCGTGGGTGCGAGTAAGTAGGAGACACACACACACACACAGAGGGAAAGGGAATGAGAGAGAGAGAGAGAGAGAGAGAGAGAGAGAGAGAGAGAGAAAGGAGGGAGAGCGAGAAAACGAAGCAGAGAAAGCGAAAGGGAAAGAGAAAAGCTGAAAACAAAAAGGAAAAGAGGAGGAAGAGGAGAAAAATAGGGGTGAGAAAGTACATAAATTGAGAGTGGATGATGAACTCCATTTTAGAGACCAGTTAACTATAAGTTAAGAGAGAGAGAGAGTTTGACATAAATCACTAGTTGTATGTAATTTGTTCGGTGTTGTTTCGTATTAATCATCCTATAATATTGTCAATTTAGGTGATTTTTTAAATTGTGATTTGTTCTTTTATTTAAATTATTTTGCTTAGGTCTTTACCTTAACGTTGCAGTCGCAATAAGTTAATGTGTGTATTAGTAGAATTTTTCCCTGCCAATAGGGTATTGTATTCTGTATTATTATTGTTATAATAGTATAAAAATGATTTATTATTAACGTTTTTATTATCATTGTAAAATCTATTTGGCTTGAACCAGGTTCGAAACGTGGCTCGCTCATACTGTTTTATGCTACAGAACGTTACTTTTAGCACATAATAATAGTACAATGTTATCCTAATTTCTCTGATTTGAAAATGATTTCCACAGCTACAAAACTGATTTATTTCATTTAATTTTGAACTGCAATGGCAGAATATTTTCATTTTCGTTGTTTTATGTTCGCAGTAATAGTTCAAAAATTACTTAATTCAAATGAATATTCATGAGCAAGGCGCCTATTGCCTAATAAACGTAATAACTGATAATTTACTTTATTGAATTAAATTGCGCATGGTGTTGAAATAATGACGACTGTGAGCAGTTTTCTCATCACTGACACTTTGTAGTTTATGAGTAGGCAGTTTTTACTCCTTCCTAGGCAGTTTTACAAGATGTACAGACAGCATGATTTATAATATTTTCTTAACTTGGCGTACATCTGTGGTGGCTACTTTTGAATTTCATCTCATCAATTGCATAATCTATCTAAGTTCATAACCATCTAGTACCATCATCATCATTATCATCATCATCGTTACCATCATCATCATCATCATCGTTACCATCATCATCATCATCATCATCATCATCATCATTATCATCATCATCGTTACCATCATCATCATCATCATCATCATCATCATCATCATCATCATCACCATCACTATAGCCATCGTCATCATCATCATCGCGCTGTTCCTAGAGTAGTTAAACAGGATAAAGCAGAAGAGTGTAAATATGTCTTCCACTGTGCTATTTGTCACCATAAATGACAACAGCACTGTAGCTGTCGCTTTACATTTTTGCCACTGTCACTACACTCAAGACTTTGCACACTACGTGCATTTAAAAACATCCTACATTGGTTGTTGATTGCAGTGGTAGTCGTCATCATGGTGGTTAATGACGAGTGGTTGTGCAGTGGTAGCCATCTTGCTTGTTAGTAACGAGTGGTTGTGTAGTGGAAGCCATCTTGCTTGTTAGTAACGAGTGGTTGTGTAGTGGTAGCCATGTTGCTTGTTAGTCACGAGTGGTTGTGTAGTGGTAGTCATCATGGTGGATAGTGGCGAACGGTTGTGTAGTGGTAGCCATCTTGCTTGTTAGTAACGAGTGGTTGTGTAGTGGTAGCCATCTTGCTAGTTAGTAACGAGTGGTTGTGTAGTGGTAGTCATCATGGTAGTTAGTGACGAACGGTTGTGTAGTAGTAGCCATCTTGCTTGTTAGTACCGAGTGGTTGTGTAGTGGTAGTCATCATGGTGGTTAGTGACGAACAGTTGTGTAGTGGTAGCCATCTTGCTTGTTAGTAACGAGTGGTTGTGTAGTGGTAGCCATCTTGCTTTTTAGTGAGGCTATGGGAACACAATCGTCTTGTGTTGCTGTTCATGTGGCCTATTATAAACAACTGATACGATCTGGACGAATTGTTGTTCAGTGGTGCCCATCTTGGTTGTTAGTGACAAGTGGTAGTGTAGTGGTAGCTATGTTGGGTATTAGTGACGAGTGATAGTGTGGTGGTAGCCATGTTGGTTGTTAGTGACGAGTGGTTGTGTAGTGGTATCTACACATCTTGGTTGTTAGTGAAGAGCTACTGGAACACAACCAACCATCTTGTGTTACTGTAGATGGAATACTATATCTGGTGGACTATCGGACATTTGATCATAATAAATTATCTGCTGTGACAAGCTAGTGGCAAGTAACATTGGGCTCAGCGCGCTACTTGAATACAGATAAGTTAGTGTTTAGAGATAAGCCTCTTAAATTTTAATGTTATATTTGTACTGTGATTTAATTTGTTGGAGTAGTTTATTGCGTAACTACAAGTTCGTGTTGCTATTTCAGTTGTGGTTATTTAATTATAGTTATATATTGTTACATGATAGTTGTTGGTTCTGACATATAATAATAATAATAATAATAATAATAATAATAATAATAATAATAATAATAATAATAATAATAATAATAATAATAATAATAACAATTATTAAAACAATTAAGGGATAATTAAAACAACAGTATGTTGTTCACTGCCACCAGCAGCGGCTGCACCAGCCCCACCACGAGCGTCGCCACCAGTGGCTGCACCGGCGAAACCACCAGCCGCTGCACCACCGCCACCACCGTCAGCATAACCTCCAGGACTAACAACTATGCTAGCTCTAGAATCAGAAATTCATTATTCCCGTCAGCTTTTCGCCCAGCGTTTTGTCTCATCACAGCGGCTTGTCGCTTCTTGATTAATTAGCTCAGTGAGCTGCAGATTTTCAACAAAATTGCGCATCTTCCGAGTAGGGAAACCCATAAATCATAACTAACCAGTAATCGAATTTTCAGCATCAATTTTAACACGTCGCTCACCGGTAATAGATAAATAATTTATCGTTAAGATGCCCCTGGTATCCGTTTTGTTAATGAAGCCAGGTTTCATAAGAAGAGTTTCATATTCACTTTGTTTAAACAAGTTAGTTTTAAGCTTTTCACTATAACGATTATCATGTAGCCACACGCTAGACCCTACTTGTTACCTCAACAAGGGCCACCAATTGAAATTACAAGTGAAAAAAAGCTCGCTTAATTGCTTTAAACATTTCTTCAGCAAAAGTGAGGTTTATGGAATAAACTACCACCGCATGTGAATGATGCTCCAAATGTAAATGCTGGCAACCAAGAATTATTTACAAAACGGCTATGTCATGTTGATTTTAGCAAATTTTTACTTTTTAGTAGACACTTGTAAGCAGCTATTTTAATTCTTTGTGTTTTTACTGTAATATTCTATTTATATTATTATCATCACTTTGTTTTAATTTGCATTGTTTTTATAGTAGTCCTTTATTATTTTATTTCACATTGTAACTGCCTTGTCACTCGTCTATTGCAGTCTGAAGATTACGAAATAAATAAAAGTAAATAAATCAACCATCACGTCATTGCGTCCCAACGTATAGCGTGCGTAGTACGACTCGTGACGTGATCGCATACGTCACCTGGAGATTCTCTAGTGATAGCCAGGTTGATTGACTGGCTCAGTGGACTAAGCTGACAAACTCTAATCGAGGAAGCACGGGTTCGAAACTCAAGTTTTTTGGTACTTCTGATTCAATTTTCATCCATGAGCAGGAGTCAGTGTCGTTTGTATATTATCTCGATGGCTGAAGAAAAGAAAATTTGAGATTTGCAGCAGAAAATATTGTCTGTATGATGAAGCTGTGAGAGTTTGTGTATAGAAATCCACGAAAGACAGAACTAACAGGCCTTCGTAATGTTCGGATGAATGTATACCTCCCGTTTATACGAAGTAAACAGCCAAAACCGGTGTAACGAATAAAATCTTCCAGTACGAGTTTGAAGTTTGTATCCCATCCATTCACTGACCAAGCTTGGCAGTGCTTAGCTTCGGACGTGAAGGTAAGCACGCGACTATTCCTCCCGCCCCGTGTCAATAATATTTAACAGCAGGCGTCGGCATTATTGACAAATTTGCTCAATATAAATAAGCACATCGTTTCCAGATGGCATGAAAGGAATTGCAACACAGGAGTTAGTCCTGTCTGAATCTCACAGTAACTGCAGAGTAAAAACTTAAAGGACAAGAAAATACTCTTAATAAAAAACTTAGGAAATCGTATTGAAAGTCTATATCTGTCTTATTGCGTATAGAGCTTGTGTTAACAGTAACGCTGTAGAAAACTTGAGACTTCTGCGATGAACGTTAGGCGCAGACATATTAAAGGCTAAGTCGTTTGAAACAAGTTTAGATAACATTAAATAAAGTTTGAAAAAAGAATGAAAGCATTCTGCAGTACACTCTTCGCTAACCAAGCAAAAATACAAAGTACTTTATATTGTCAATAAGATCAATACTGCGCTTTTTCGTGAATCAGAGGTCAACACTGGGAAGGTGACACAGTCGCGTTTTTCCAGTTGGTGCGAACATTTTGAATTATGGAGAATTTTCTTTTCCAGTTATCTAAACCGGAAGGAGTTTACAATCCCCACACAATTTAAATACCCTAACCCCAACTTTAAACCTAACACTAACCCTAACCCCAACCATAATCCTAACCCTAATCATAATCCTAACCCTAATCATAATCCGCTTCACGAACTAATTTCCTCTGTGTGAGGAATTGCAAACTTTAGCCTATTAGTCTTTCAGACAGGTAAGCACAATGCTATGTAATATATGACAATTTATTTAAATACTAATCATTAAACTTTTCACTTAAATAACTAAGATAACTAGCAGGAAGATTTTAATAATTATTGTTTTATTAGAAATGGTTTTGTTTGTCTGTAGTGTCATTATATTTCACAAATTGAAATTGTATGTATGTCTTATTTCTTTCTTGCATTGTATGTATTTTTAACACTAATAAATGAATGAATGAATGAATGGATATAACATTTTTATTGACATTTTTACATATATTAAAATTGTATAAAAGAAAGAATCAGCAGGCGCATGCGCACTTACGCTGATCCTATAAGACATAAAAAAATGCACAAAAATAAAATTTCTAAAGACAATTTACTAAAATTGAATATCTCTCATTAAAAAGATCCTAATAAAATGTATCTAAATATGAATTATATACTATATACATCACGCTTTATACAATAATACGATTTGGAGAGAGCCAATAACGCCAATGACAATGTTACATGTTTCGGATAAAGTTGCAATGGGGCAGTGAATTAACATTAGCTAATCTTTTAGTGAAAACCGACAAACAGGTAGCGAGCACAAGATGAGAATTCAGAGCATTTCAAAAGGTTTACAACTCTGTTAACAAATGGAAATTTTCAAACGTTTAATCTCGAGAAAGACGTAAACAGTTTAAAGTTGAGACCACGCAAGTTGTGATTGGTTGAAGCATACTGGAAAAAATCATCAAAACTTAAACCCACTATGTTATGATGGTATGGAAAGTTTTTTGGGTGTATGGTGTGGAAAGCAACATGGTATGGAAAGTTTTTTGGGTGTATGGTGTGGAAAGCAACATGGTATGGAAAGTTTTTAGGATACACTTTAGACGTTAGTACTCCCGTTCCTTTTCCCTTTAATTCAAGTTTAGCATTTGAGAATCACATGTTCGTACAGATTCTCTTACAGTTTCCGGTCACGTTTCCTGAACGCAGTTTGAAAGAAATAAAAACTGCGAATTGTAATAATCAAAGGTTTTATTGCCTTTATTATGCAACGTGCGTACACGACCGCCAGTCAGTAATCACATGTGCTGCGCCCTGGGGGATAGTTCTGTAAATTACGTTCCATCACAATATTGCCAAGTGAGCAATCATGACAAAGGGATTAGGGTAAACGTACTAAACGCCGCCCATAGAGATTCCTGAATAATTTATGAATAATTAGCTTTCTTCCTAAAATAGGAAATGAAAGCACAATGGCACTTCAAAGGCAAGCACAGCAAACACGAGGTTTAAAGGAAGACAGGATGATTTTTCATATATTACCCCATTTTTAAATCCGATAAAAATATATTTAAAACAATTGATACTGCAAAAGCTTTTCTGATAATTAAATAATAGATTAAAAACTTAGATAATAGATCAGTAACAGCTGGCAAGACCAACTATTGATGATGTCACAAATTAACATAATTCTCAACAGCAAAAATATTCCACGAGCATGTTGCGCGTATTTGCGAAAGCAAAAATTGAAATACAGCACTACTGTAAGTTATTCAGTGTGTTGTACTAAAACTATGCAAGTTTTAAGATAAAAATTCAAACTTCAAATTTATCGCTGTGCTCGCGCAAGAGCAATCGAACGTGTGTAGTTCGTCAGAAAGTAACGCATCTGAACTGAGAGGTACAGCACCTGATTTTTTGCAATGGGTTTCCGATATCTAGGAGCTAGTGCCCGTCTAACTAGCGAATGGCAAAATGCATGTTACATCGAAGAGCTAGTGGCGCGAACGTGAAATTGTGTTTGTGTGATAATAATTCTTCCATGGAAGTCGCTTTTGAAAAAAGTATGTATCCTTTCAATATTTTAACGAGCAGATTGTTTTTGCCTCCAATTTAAGATTGTGTATGGTAATGCTTTAAGGTTATATACCTTGTATAAGTGAATAAAGGAAACAGTTTTTGCATCCTAAACTGGGATATTTAGTGCCTGCTATTGCACGGCCACTCACCTGTGCTTATCTGCATTTACCTGGCAGTTATCTGTTGGTTGGTAAACGTTAACTGGCTTCACTACCTTAGTAATGATAAAAGTGGTTTCACAGTACGTCAGTGTTACATTTTTAGATACATTGATAAATAGTAAATTTGCTTTGTTGATTCTTACGATCTAAGTAAACACATCATTTTTATATTATTTTAGATTGTTGTAAGCCAATAGTTTCGCGCAGTTTAGCTTAATTAATGCCAATTCTTATAAATCTAATGGAATATTATATAAATTAATAAACTGCAAAATTAGATTCATTTATAACTCGACCGTGTGTTCAGCAAAATTTAGAACAATAAAATTAACAACCATAGATTATTTATATGGAGAAGTTTATTAGATTGAGCACAGTAAATTGGTATTTCAATTTCTTAAAATGGTTCAATTTGTCAAACTCATTTAAGTACATTGATTGCAGTCATCAGTTAAGCACGAAATTGTAAAATGTCCTGATTATTTAACGGAAATGACGTTCAATAGACTACAAACGTTGAATTGGAATATACCAGTCATTTATTGTAGTACAAATCTACTTTTTAATAGCAATCTGTAATAACGTAATTCTTGCAAGGTAATTTATGCATCCAATCAGGTGTCGCCAAACTCATGCATTAAGAAAGACGAAACTAATCGTTCCCTTCACGCCACCTGATCAAAGTATCGGGCCTTCACGCCAACTGATCAAAGTATCGGGTGAATTCCATTAGACTGCATTTACAAGGTGTTTAATATTTGTAATTGATTACAGCATATTGGGCACAATATGTTGATCATAATAAGTTTGTCACGGTATGCTGGTTCACAGCATGTTGATTATAATATGTTGGGCACAATATTGTGATCACATTGTGGATGTTTGTTATAGTATGTAGCTCATAATGTCTTAGTCACAGTATGTTGATCGCAGTATGTTGGTCATAGAATGTTGATCACAATAGTTTGTGAGTCACAAAAAGTTGATCACATTATTCTGGACACAAGAAGTTAGTTAGTCACAATATGTTGATCATAATATGTTGGTCACAGGATGTCGGTCGTAACATGTTGGTCATAATATGCTGGTCACAGTATGTTGGTCATAATATGTTGGTAATATTATGTTGGTCATAGTATGTTGGTCATAATATGTTGGTAATATTATGTTGGCCACAGTATGTTGGTCATAATATGTTGGTACTATTATGTTGGCCACAGTATGTTGGTCATAATATGTTGGTAATATTATGTTGGTCACAGTATGTTGGTAATATTATGTTGGTCACAGTATGTTTGTCACAATATGTTGGTCACAGTATGTTGGTCACAGTATGTTGGTAATACTATGTTGGTCGTAATATGTTGGTCACAGCAGGTTGTTCATAATATGTTGGTAATATTACGTTGGTCAGGGTATGTTAGTCACAGTATATTGATCACAATAGTTTGGTCATATCAGGTTGGTCACAGTTTGTTGGTCGTAATTTATTAGGTCTAGCCCAATTATGTTGACCACAGTAGGTTGATCACAGAATGTTGAGCACAATAGTTTCGTCACAAATTGTTAGTCACTAAAAGTTGGTCACATTATTTTGGACACAAGAAGTTGCTTAGTCACAATACGTTGGTCACAATATGTTGGTCACAGTATGTTGGTTATACTGTGTTGGTCTTGGTTTGTTGGTCAGAAAAATGGTCACTAGTCACTGGTTCAAACATTTTGAAATTTGATCAGTATTTGTTGAGTTTTAAGGTGGTGATAATTTTAGTAGACTTATTACAGATCTGCAAATGCAGCTCGTAGCAATAATGAAACTGCTGTTGTTGTTGTGGATCTTGTTGTTATTACTACTGCTGTTGGCGTTGTTCTTAGTGTTATTATTGCTGCTGCTGCTGTTTTGATTTTTACTGTCACAGCAGCTGCTATTGCAGTCGCTTTGCTATTGCTGTGTTCATGTGGCAGGGGAAAAGGCTTGATGTCCATTGATGATCTCATAAATGGTCATTGTTTACTTAGCTGGTTGGCTGATTGGTCAGTTGAGATTGGATGCATACTTGCTTAGATAAGCTGGCTAGCTGATGGCTGATTAGCTTGATATGCAGCTAAATGACAGTCGACTGACTGACTGGCTGATTGACCGATTCATGAACTGATTATGGTTAACTAACTAGTTAACTGACTGATTACTGACTGACTGACTGACTGACTGACTGACTGACTGACTGACTGACTGACTGACTGACTGACTGACTGACTGACTGACTGACTGACTGACTGACTGACTGACTGGACGACGACGACGACGACGACGACGACCGACCGACCGACTGACTGACTAACAGAAGGACTGGCTGACTGACAAGCCGATTGACTAGCTGAGTCTTGACTGATATATTGAACAGCTGATTGATTGATTAATTAATTAAGAAATTGAATAACCGATATTCTCGTTGACTGGCTGTCCTATCGATTGACCATGCCACTCAATAACTGACCATCATCGCAACAGACTAACAGTCATGGACAAGCAAACGGACGCATGTCCAAATATGACCACTATGACATGGACGAACAACTGACGACTGAAACGGATTTCTTGGGAACAAAGTTTAACATTGAACTTGACCTTGAAGGTTTTATTATTAAGTGAAAATCTGCCTTACGGCTGGCAAGTAAATATTGAAGCATTAAGCGGTTTGAATGGTTTCTCATACGGTATGCAGTAGTTCAAGCTACATTTACTGTACGTCATGGTTGTTAACATTGAATAATTAATTTCACGGTGTTAATTGCAAACTGGCAAAGTTTTAAATACTACAGACGGATGGCGGACCTTCTTAATCAATAATCCATTTCCATTCGTATTTTCTGATTACCCAGCACCATATTATAACCTTATATAACGTAATATAACTTTATTACAGTTATTTGCGAGATAAATACTCGATTGCAACTGCTGGTAGTGGCAAATGTCGCACACTTGGCTTGGCTTTGGCATATAGTTCATTTCGCACATAGTATGACCACTATACATGGCTACGACAGTTAAGCAGCGCCCGACCTAATTACTGATACTGGTTATTATTCCTCTATTAAAAAGATGGGCGACTACAGGGAAAACTGAGTGATCACAATGGAAAGCCTTTCATCCTGGTTTCATAAGCCATATTACCTTTTCTTTCATTGAGGAAGGATTTGAAAGTGGCATAGATGCCTCAATTTGCAACATGATTTTTGAATAGAAATTTACTTTTTCCTTGGATCCATGAAAAACATGATGCTTACATGTTATTTCCATTAAAAGAAGACAAGATGATTTTTCATATACTACTCCTTTTTTCAATCGGATAAAAGTAGACATTTTAACACAATTAATACTGCTAAAGCGTTGTTCATCATTATAATTAGTAATTAGATTAGATTAGTAATTATAATTGTAAAGGGTGGATTGTTTTGACTCACAGTTTAAGATTGGGTCCGGATTTGATTTATGTCCAAGTGTTAGTATAAAAGTGAAAACACAAGAAAATAAAATACAAACTATTAAAAATGCTGTAGATCACTAATATTAAGTACCGGTACCAATTAAATAATAACAACATAAATTAGCATTTTCAATTTTTACAAGCATTTGAAAATCTGGCTATGGCACTGATTCACTTTTCAAATTTTACTGGACAAAACAATAAAATTCTTAGTTTGTTACTGACAAGTTTAGGGAAATGTTTAATGCGATTTCTTGCCGAGAGATGTCACTGTTCTCGGCCTTGACTTAGCTTACGTAGAAACTTGATAACAACGCAGCAGATAACTTACGCGTTGCAGCTGACACGCCACAAGATGTTTATAGCAGCTGCACCACGCAACTAAGACGCCACAAGTTGTTATTCTAGAAGTTGATGTCCCATATATACATTTGGTGTGTTGGCATCCTTCTGTCTCGAAAGACAATGGATTGTGCGCCAAGAGAGTCAGTTATTAATAAAATTGATGGAGCTGCAGCGTCGACTGTGACTGAGCAGTCCGATCCTTGAGCGGCAGTTCCGGCTGCAGGTTACACATTGGAAGGCTGTTTCATCCGGATGAGGTAGGGCATCTTTCTGGTGCCTGCGAGTCCTTTTATCCTCTTGTTTTTCCTCTCTCGTTTTCTCCGCTCTGTTAATGGCTGTCCTAACAGCAGATTTCCAGTTGCTTCGATCTGCCGCAAGCGCCTCGTAATTTGCTGGTGTCATGCCGCCTGCCTTGAGGTCCCGTTTACATACATCTTTGTAGCGGAGCAGTGGCCTCCCGGTGGGTCGGGAGCCAGTAGCAAGCTCACCGTACAGAATGTCCTTGGGCAATCTGCCGTCCTGCATGCGGGAAACATGGCCTAGCCAGCGCAGACGTCTGTTGGTGAGTATGGCATACATGCTAGGGATTCCAGCTTTTGCTAGCACATCCTTGTTGGTTATGTGCTCCTGCCATGAGATGCCCAGGATTCTTCTGAGGCAGCGTTGGTGGAAAGCATTGAGCCTGCGTTCTTGATGGCTATACAGAGTCCAACTCTCGCTCCCGTACAACAGTGTGCTCAGTACACAGGCTTGGTACACCTGGGACTTTGTCCTGATAGTCAGCATGTTGTTTTCCCACACCCTCTTTGTTAAGCGAGCCATCGTTGATGAGGCCTTGCCGATTCTGGAGTTCAGTTCTGTGGCCAAGCTAAGATTGCTGGAAATAACAGAACCAAGATAGGTGAAATCTTCCACCACGTCAAGGCAGCAGTCATCGATGGAGATGTGAGGGGCTGGGGAAACATTTTGGCCTAAAACCTTGGTCTTTTGGATGCTGATTGTGAGGCCAAACTCACTGCAGGCATGGGCAAAGTTGTCAATGAGGCCTTGGAGGCCAGCTTCAGTGTGAGCTGTCATTGCGGCATCATCTGCAAACAGCATTTCACGAATGAGAACTTTGCGAACCCGTGACTTTGCTCGGAGACGAGAGAGGTTGAACAGGCTGCCGTCGCTTCGTGTGTGTAAATAGACTCCCTCTTCAGTTTCTTTAAATGCATAGCGCAGCAGCAGAGAGAACAGGATACCAAAGAAGGTTGGGGCGAGGACACATCCTTGTTTAACTCCGCTTTTGATTGGGAATGGGTGTGAGGAAGAGCCGTCGGACTGAACAGTACCTTTCATTTCCTCGTGGAAGGAAGTAATCAGTCTCAGCAGCTTTGGGGGGCATCCAATTCTCTGCAGGAGTGTAAACAGGCCCGATCTGCTAACCAAATCAAATGCTTTGGTCAAGTCAATGAATGCTATATACAGGGGCCGTCGTTGTTCGCGGCATTTTTCCTGGAGCTGTCTTAGAGAGAATATCATGTCGATGGTGGATCTCTCTGCCCTGAAACCGCATTGTGCTTCTGGGTAAACCCGTTCGGCGAGACGGTGGAGTCTGTTTAGTAGCACGCGGGCAAAGGTCTTTCCCACGGTGGAGAGGAGGGATATTCCGCGATAGTTGTTGCAATCGCTCCGATCGCCTTTATTTTTGTAAAGGGTAATGATGTTGGCATCACGCATGTCCTGAGGCACAGTACCTTCATCCCAGCATTGTAAAAGGAGGTCGTGCAAATGCTCGAGGAGACAGGTTTGTTTACCTGCTTTAATGGCCTCTGGGGGTATACCATCACTTCCAGGAGCTTTGCCGTTCGCCAGAGAGTCGATAGCTTTGATGAGCTCCTCACTGGTAGGTGGATCGTCGAGCTCCTCCATGACTGGCAAGGGGGTCGTGTATTCCACAGCTCTTTCTGTGACAGTGGTTTGTCTTGAGAACAGCTTTTGGTAGTGTTCTGCCCATCTCTCCATTTGTTTGGCACGGTCAGTGATGATTTCTCCAGTGGTGGACTTCACAGGGGCAATCTTGGTGATACTGGGGCCAAAGGCCTTCTTCATTCCCTCATACATGCCGCGAATATTACCACGGTCAGCTGACGTTTGGATACTCAGGCATATAGACTGCCAGTAATTGTTTGCGCACTGCCGGGCAATCCGCTGTACGTCGCTTCTGGCCTTCCTGAGAACTGCGAGTGTGCTTTCACTAGGATTTGCTTTGTAACTGAGGAGAGCAGTCGTTTTGTGGGAAATAGCTGGCTCAATGTCCATGATTCCAGCTTCAAACCAGTCTGGGTTCACTCTCTCTCTTTTTCCGAAGGTGTTGAGAGCAGACTTGTAAGTTACATCGCGTATGTGACTCCATCTTTCATCTGCGTTACCGGTTGGGTGGTCCTTGAGGGCTTCTTTCATGGTATCAGTATAGCGTTTTACTAGCTCAGGAACTGCGAACTTGGCAGTGTTAATGCGAGGTCGTCCTTTTGGCTTTGAATGATGGATACGTTTTGGTTGTAGACGTACCTTGCTGGCGACCATTGAGTGGTCCGTGTCGCAATCTGCGCTATGGTAGCTGCGTGTGTTGTTGACACAGTTTAGCGAGGATCTTCGAGTAATGACGAGATCCAATTGGTGCCAGTGGCGAGATCTGGGGTGACACCAGGACACTCTGTGGATGGGCTTTGTGGGGAAGAATGTATTCGTGATGCATAAATCATGATATGAGCACAATTCCAGTAATCTTTGCCCGTTTTCGTTCAGTTTGCCAACACCAAAATGACCAATACAGCGGGGCCAGTGGGACTGGTCGGAGCCGGTCCGAGCGTTGAAGTCTCCAAGCAGGAACAAGTACTCAGATGCGGGAATATTTTTGATGGCGGTCTCAAGCTCGGCGTAGAATTCATCTTTATTTTCTGCAGTCGCTAGGAGCGTTGGAGCATAAACGCTTAGGATATTTACGGGCCCTGTGGTGGTTGTGAGGCGAAGAGAAAGGGTACGAGCAGTGCCCTCTGAAGGTGGTTCGATAGCAGAGAGCAGAGAGTTCCTCACTGCAAAACCCACGCCATGCATGCGGTGCTCCTCTGGTGCCCTTCCTTGCCAGAAGAATGTATAGTCCTCTTCCTTTAAGCTGCCATTGGATGGAAGTCTGGTTTCCTGCAGCGCGGCAATATCGATGTTGAGCCGCTTGAGTTCATTGTTGATGATGGCTGTTTTCCTTGCATCGCCAATCTGACTTGGATCATTGGCGATCCCAGGACATAAGGTCCTAACATTCCAGGCTGCCAGTCTAAGCGCTGGCGGCTTTAATTTCTTTCTTTTCTTTTTGCTTGGTGCAGGCTTTGCGGTATGCTATTCGGAGTTTATCCTAAGCTCCAAGCACCCATTGGAGCAGGCAACCGTGACGGGTCGGCACCTAATTGGCTGGGGGCTGCCCAGCTTAGGCGGGCGGTAGCCGACCATTGGGATGCGATGATCCCTCCCACCGTCGGAGGCAACCCGTAGCGCCCGAGCTCACGCCAATTCGCTCTAGGCTTATAACTCGTAACTGCTGCCTCCCGTGTTGTTTCTGTCACTGAAGCAGTGACACTGAAGTGGCCTCTCCAGGGCGCACGCCTGGGCAAGATATATGGAGATCCTGAGTTGCCCAGACATCAGGAACCCCCTCTCTTCCTCCCTGGTGTAGTCCAAAGGAAAGCGGGGCGATACGTTTGGCACCAGGTTGGCTGCAGGAGCTGCCGGAGTCAGTGAGCATGCTGCACTGGTCCGCCTTCGGGGCTCCACTCCTGATTTGGAAGGTTTACTCCTCTACACATGGCCGTTGGGTCGCTTGACCTCCTCCGCCCTCTAGCCGTTGGCTGCTTATGCAGCTCCTCCGCCTAGTGTCGAGATACAGTGTAGGCATCCCGCAAGCATTTTTATCGGTTATAGCGCCAATAGCTCGCTTTCACACCTAGCTCATTTAGTAAAACCAGTGTCGCCACGAGGAGGCAGAGCGTAGGAGTTTGTCTGGCAGAGGTGGTAGAGTTGCACAAGCCTCTTGGAGCCACTTTGTAGGTCACTGGGAGCTCATCCCCGAGTGGCCAGCTCCGGCAATACCAAGACCTTTAGACACCATACATTTGGTAACACTGAGTTTATTGGGGAGAGTTAGGGTAGATCCTTGCTTCTTCAGTCAAGCAAATGTTGCCTCAGCAAGGGCTTATCCTTTTCAACGATCAGCCCTTCACTGTTGTAAGCCACTAGGTGCATCGTGCAGCCAGCTGTGAACTGGAGAACCACAGAATAGGTAATAGAGGGTAAGCTATGATCACACTGGGATGAACCCAGCTGTAACTGTGCATGCGCCCGTTTGCGAGACGGGAGCGACAGGTAGATCCGATCTCCGAACTCGACCTTATGATGTTCTGAACCATCGGCTTCGACCTAGACAATAGCGCCACTCGATGATATTTACTTTTGACATGAAACAGTTAATAAATACAGCAACGATATGTCGCGTTCCATCTTCGAAGTCCGAGTTTATTTCTTTTTTAATTTATAACTATAGGCGTGAAGTTGGGTATAATGCGGGTGAATTTTCACTTAAAGCGTAAGAAAACACATTTACTTTCTTACACAAGGTTGCCAATTTCTATCCTGCTGCTGCTCACGCTATTTATGATGATCGTAACCCTTCATACACCAGTATTCAACTCTGGGCACAAATACCCACTGTCAAAAACAAGTGTTACAAACTTTTCAAAACTAACAGTGGTTTTATTAATGTTTACTACTCGCTTAAGATATCAAACTAAAATGTATAACCATTTTTTAATAGTATAGAGTTAGTACAACTATTTTATTGTACATACTAATGTGATCCACCTGTGATAAATTCTTGAAAAAAATGATGGATTGTAGATTTTATTATCTTCTGCTACCCCAGTTTTTGTATCAATCATAGTATTTGTAGTCAATAAACTATGTACTACTACTACTATCCAATGCGCTTGTTTTAAAAGTATATTTCTGATCATCTTTTGTCTCGGTATTCTTCTTAAACTGTGCATTTCTACTGTACATCGTTAGTAAAATCGTTTTGAATTTACTTGAACTTTGTATGTGTTTTAATGCTGTTTTTCATGTTTTATTTCTACGTATTCACCAACTTTTAGAGTATCTCTTTTGAATGACCTTAACTTTGACCTTAATCTAACTTTTAAATTACCTTAACTTTTAAGTTAAGCATCAGAAGGTTTTTAAAAACGTCTTTATAGGAAACTACTCGATATAAAATGGCCTGACAGAATATCCAATGATGATCCGTATAAAGTGGTCACGAAGAATTCTTGGAGTAAACAAATACAAATAAAAGGATTGCATTGGATTGGGCATGCACTAAGATTACCTCGAGAATCTGCTGTTCCTATAGCAGTACGTAAAGCTCTTGAAACGACAAAAAGCCGAGAGGAGGTCAGCTACTGACATATATAGATTTTTAACGGAAATGGTGCTGACAAGCCACTGGCGTAGCAGTGTCTAGTTTTTCTGCTGGATTACTGCTGCGTTTACCTGTCTGAAGGCAGATTTCTTTTATTTTAGAATTCTGCCTGCCCAATGTCTACAATAGACGTGACGGGCGTATGATGATGATGATGATGATGATATATAGATTTATTACAAAAATATTGAGTAAACGCAACTCTAGATTTGAGGGATGATACATCGTGGGCGGTAACAGTGGACAGGAATGGCATCAATCGGGATGACGTGTTTTCTGAAAACGTAACAGCATCGAAACGAGATTCCCTCTAAACTGATTACTTGCAACAACCCAAAGCTTACGTTCCTCCTCCTCCCGAGGTTGATTTACACTAACCCTTCGTCAATGTATTATTTTTATTGCTGTTCTGAAATGTGTGTATCTATTTTGACAAAGTATATGATGTGTATGTTTGTACAAATCAGCCAAATAAAAAAAATCCAAATAAATAAAAAATTCATGAAATTCGCCTTCAGACAGGTCAGCACAATGTTCAGTAACATAACTTCGTATGGAAATATCTTTGTGATGTACTTTAGAATTCCCTTTTTTACCCCTTTAACTGTATAAGTCTACAGGCTAAGTTACATCACTGTATCAAGACGTAGCCTAAAGGTACATAAAATGTCGAACTGCAAATTAATATAATTAATTAATTGTAATCTACAGTCATTGTACTATCAGCTTTTTGGAAGATTGTAATAATTGATAAGTTGTAGTAAACTCAGACTGGCTAATTCTGTTATTGTTAGCACGCATGCGTGCAAAACGAACAGCAAATTACGAATTTCTGGTAACGCGCTTTTTAAGCTGCGCAAATTAAAATCGGCGCATGTTCTGGTTTTGATTCTTTCCATTCATTCCTCATTCGTCATTTATCCATTTTGTTCTTTATTTGCTCATGCCATTCTTTCTTTGTTTCTTGCTTGTTCACTCCTTCATTTCATTCACCCTTTTTTCTTTCTTCATCAATTTATTCTATCCGTCCATTTTCGTCCTTTCTTCCTTCCTTCTTTTTTCTTACTTTCTGTCTCATCTTTCGTTATTTCTTTCTTATTTCATTATTTTTCCCTGACCCTTTTCATTTTTTCTTGTCCTTCCTCCTTACTTAGCTGTATCCTTTCCATTTATGCTATTTTAACCTTTTTATTGTCATTTCTACCCTCTTTTCCTTCCCTTTTATTTTCTGTCTTCCCATATCTGATTATATATTTCCATTTATGCTATTTTAACCTTTTTATTGTCACTTCTACCCTCTTTTCCTTCCCTTTTATTTTCTGTCTTCCCATATCTGATTTTATATATCGTAGTTTCTCTAACTTTATTTTGGGTGAATGCCGTCGTACTTTTCAAGAATAATCAAACTTTCGATTGAGCTAAATGATTAATTCATTAATTATCTGCTAATGAGATAATTGAAAACTAGAACACGTTTTGTCATCTGAACACCTCAAACATCAGCGCACTCATTACTTTAGCTAATGAGCAGCCATTTAGAACATCGATGAAATCTTTAGGCTTATTTATTTTTTAAATAACCATTTTTTACTTATATCATTTATTCGTACTCTTATGTGGTACAACAAATGCAGAACAAACAACACATGATAAGACAAACAACACATGAAAGACAAACGGCACTGAATGCTACGTAAAAAATAACACGGTTTCGCGAACGTAAGGCATTGTATTGAGTGCCACAAAAGTCACGATTTTCTAGTGATGACGTCATGCTTAACCTTGGTTATATAGGATTATATTAGTTATAATTAATATTTTAGGGGTTACAAATTTCATGATCAAGATCGCAGTCCTCTCCCGGGGGGGGGGGTCTATAGCTTACTCTAATTTACCTTCTCTACATTTTATTTAATTTAGATTGACTTTTTCATCTGAACGTATCTTTTGTAAAGGAAATGAGTAAATTAATTATTATTACAACTGAAAACCACAATGAGTGCTTTTCTAATAAATTGTCTGTTAAATACATTTCTACGGTATTTGAAGCAACAGCAGCTGCAATTTATTTTGATTAATTTTTACCTAATATTGATTTTAAAGTGACATGTAAACTAACTACGCCTCAGTTGAATTATTCTCAAATGATGATGATGATGATGATGATGATGATGGTGATGACGATGATGATGACGGCGACGACGACGACGACGATGATGATTACATTATTATTATTGTTTTATTTTAAAATATATTTACATAAATTGGCCTCTAGTTGCAGACAATTTTTTTACTTCAAGGAAAGCCAGACTCTCTTTTAACTACAGCTCAAAACAATTTCATCTATAAAATATTGAGAGAAAACACATTCTTTTTTCAAGAATAACTTAAGCGAATGAATTGTTAGCGCAAAAATTTCATTTCGCGTGCGCGAGGCTAATTCTTCGCTGTTACATGCATTTCGCCTTTTGCTAGTTAGACGTGCACTAGCGCCTGCACCTCGGAAACACATTGCACAAAAACAGGTGTTGTACCTCTCAGTTCACAGGTGTTCAGTTGTGCACACGTTCGAGAACCTCATGCGTGAGCACAACAGTAAACTTAAAATTTAAATTTTTAAATTTAAAATTTGCAAAGTTTCAATTTTCGATTTAGCAAACATGGAATGTTCGTGCTGTTTAAAATTATGTTCACAGGTGATGACATCTTCACCTGGGCTCGTTAATTGAGTTTCTAATCTGTTATTTACATATTAGATACACGTTGGCCTTATTATAGGTTTTAAAATATATAGTTTTTGCCGTATTTCAAAATGGGGTAATATATAAAAAATGATCCTGTCTTCTTTTAATTATAAGTATACATACATAAGCTGGTACATTAATGATACTATGTTAAATTTACGTATAGCTAATACGATGTTACTAAGATTGTCAAAAATCAAAGCCAGGAAAATACGTTTGCCGCTATTAAAATCATTACGCAATATGCAAAATCTCTAATTAACCTCTGGTATTTATCATGATCATTAGAGAGAATTTTTGCATCTAAAAGAGCACATCTAGGCCTTGTTTGCATTTGAGCTGTCATTGAAAATCCAAGCACAGTAACAATGTGAACTAATATATACTGATGTTTTAAAAATTTAGATCTTACAGTATATACAAATGCCCCAATTAAAGGTTTCTTTCTTAGTTATAAATGTGGGAAATAGTGCCGTCTGGTAATTCCCTTTTGTTATTTATTCTCTTTCCTTGGCTTACTAGGTCACAGTGGAGTAATTATAAACATTAGCAGCAAA
>JAQGDQ010000038.1:944301-991263 GCA_030141605.1 Tubiluchus corallicola | reverse complement strand
AAATGTGATCTTGAACAGTTGGTGTTTGAAGAAATGTAATCTTGAACAGTTGGTGTTTAAAAAAATGTGATCTTGAACAGTTGATGTTTGAAGAAATGTGATCTTGAACAGTTGGTGTTTGAAGAAATGTGATCTTGAACTGTTGGTGTTTGAAGAAATGTGACCTTGAACAGTTGGTGTTTGAAGAAATGTGATCTTGAACAGTTGGTGTTTGAAGAAATGTGATCTTGAACAGTTGGTGTTTGAAGAAATGTGATCTTGAACAGTTGCCTTTTAAAGAAATGTGATCTTGAACAGTTGGTGTTTGAAGAAATGTGATCTTGAACAGTTGGTTTTGAAGAAATGTGATTTTGAACAGTGGGTGTATGAAGAAATGTGATCTTGAACAGTTGGTGTTTGAAGAAATGTGATCGTGAACAGTTGGTGTTTGAAAAAATGTGATCTTGAACAGTTGATGTTTGCAGAAATGTGATCTTGAACAGTTGATGTTTGCAGAAATGTGATCTTGAACAGTTGGTGTTTGAAGAAATGTAATCTTGAACAGTTGGTGTTTAAAATAATGTGATCTTGAACAGTTGATGTTTGCAGAAATGTGATCTTGAACAGTTGATGTTTGCAGAAATGTGATCTTGAACTGTTGGTGTTTGAAGAAATGTAATCTTGAACAGTTGGTGTTTGAAGAAATGTGATCTTGAACAGTTGGTGTTTGAAGAAACATGATCTTGAACAGTTGGTGTTTGAAGAAATGTGATCTTGAACAGTTGCCTTTTAAAGAAATGTGATCTTGAACAGTTGGTGTTTGAAGAAATGTGATCTTGAACAGTTGGTTTTGAAGAAATGTGATTTTGAACAGTGGGTGTATGAAGAAATGTGATCTTGAACAGTTGGTGTTTGAAGAAATGTGATCGTGAACAGTTGGTGTTTGAAAAAATGTGATCTTGAACAGTTGATGTTTGCAGAAATGTGATCTTGAACAGTTGGTGTTTGAAGAAATGTGATCTTGAACAGATGGTCTTTGAAGAAATGTGATCTTGAACAATTGGTGTTTGAAGAAATGTGATTTTGAACAGTTGGTGTTTGCAGAAATGTGATTTTGAACAGATGGTGTTTGAAGAAATATGATCTTGAACAGTTGGCTTTTAAAGAAATGTGATCTTGAACAGTTGGCTTTTAAAGAAATGTGATCTTGAACAGTTGGTGTTTGAAGAAATGTGATCTTGAACAATTGGTGTTTGAAGAAATGTGATTTTGATCAGTTGGTGTTTGCAGAAATGTGATCTTGAATAGTTTACGTCTGAAGATATTTGATTTTGAAAACCCGAAACTTGAAGAAATGTGATCTTGAAAATTGATGCTTGAAGAAAAGGTGTTCTCAATTAGTAGATCTATTGATCAACGTCAAGCTCTGACTCACCTGATCACATTTGATGTCGGTCTGCATTTATTTTTAGTCTAGATTATATTTGTCCTCCGGCATGTGTAATAACACTATTAGCAGATAGAAATAATTAATATTAATCAATAGATGAGGCTTCAATCTATTATAATTAATTGCCACCTGACAAATGCTTCAGGTAATTTGTACTTAGGATAATTATAATCGCTCTGCAGCGTAATTAGGAAGACAGTGTTTTTGGATCGTTAATTGGTTTGGATAGCCATTTTTGGATTGCTAATTGGTTTGGACAGCCAATAACTGACTGCTGTATTAAATACACTTAATATTATTAATTTGAGCTGCTACTGTAATGAGTTTGTGGCCATTTCGTGATTTTTATGAACATTTTTTAGACATAAAGCCCTAAAGAAAATGAGGTACTCGTTGTAACAGTAAGAAGGCAAAGATATGGTACATGTCTGTAGAGATGTAGAATTTAGATAATTAGATTGCTAGAGATAATTAAGTGAGATTGTGGTTTTCGGGAAAACAATTTTCTAATAGAGAATTCCACAGATAAGAATCCGGGAGAAAAAAACGGATGGATAAACAGCTGTTCTACATCTAGGAATGTCCAGAGTAAACAATGATCAATCACGTTCAAGATTATGTTTATATATAATTTACATATATTTTGCAAAGTTTTGCACAATACCATAGGTGACTTGTTACACAAGGACTTCCGAACAAATCAGCTGTGGGAAGTTACTTTCTGACATGCTTTCTAACCAATATTAGAGTAAAGTGTAAGTACCATTGTAAGTGTCACATTTAATGGTTCCGTTTTTGCTTTTAGCCAATGTATTATGGGGTTTATCCTGAATTCTAGAGCATATAGCTTAGTTATTATATGCAGGACAGACAGAATTTACATAGCAGAGAATTTGGTTAATAAAAATAATACCCAATGAAAAATCAAAACTCTGCCATTTGATGTGATGTCAGAAATTCTTCAACAGTCACTGTGTGTAGAGACACCAAAAATTAACAATTACTATTTTTGAGATTTCTCGAAACTGTGACACACATAAAAGTCACCTCCGGTAAGGAGAAGAGCAAAGTGTTTACGATGCATTCTAACTAATGGGAGACTGTCAGGGTTACTTTTGGGTGATTTTTTTGCCATACTGCTCATATTTCTCTTGTTCTAAAGAGCAGATGGTATAGTCCTAGTGGTAACGCACCTTCTCTCAATCTGGGGATGTGAATTCGATACTGTGGCCTGGTCATACTGCAAAGGCTTTAAAAGTGGTACGCTGTTGCCTTGCCTGGTGTGTGGTATTTAGGGTAAAAGTAGGGTAATTATGTAGTTCATGTAGTTGTCGTTTATGTTGTTATTTACAGCCGATGAAAAACTCTTTCTCCTTATGTTACTTGTTCATGAAGAAATCGACTTTTAATAAAGGTTGATTATGTTTTTATTAATATTACTGAGGGACTTGCTGCTAATAGAATTGACATGTCACTTAATGCGGATATTTCAAAACCAGGGTGCTGTGGTGCTTTTTATTTTTGTTAGTGCCTCATGTTACAATACAAAAACTTCAGAGTATTATTTTATCTTGTGTATAGTTTTTACTTTTAACCTTGGTAATTCACATACAGTTGTATCCATAGTGCTTCATGTTAAATACAAAAACTTCAGAGTACTATATTATCTTGTGTATAGTTTTTACTTTTAACCTTGGTAGTTCACATACAGTTGTATCCACGATGCCTCGTGTTTTTGTTTTTTATTTTGAGGTTTTTTCTAAACTGTTACTTCTAAAGCTGCTTCTTAAATGTAATGTATTTTTTTTGAAATTTATTAAGGAATAGATTTAATTTTCTGTATCTAAATTTCAAATCTAGCGAATGGCGATTGAGTGAAACACATTAATTTTTTTACTAAGGAATGCTCGCTGAAAGGGAGAAAATGTAAAAGAGACTGGACTTGAACTCGGGATTTTGTTATTGTAATTCACTATGTTGTTTGGTTTGGAAATCATGACTTTTTCACATTTCTTTTCTACTTTTGGGTTTTGCTAAAATAACATAAAAGATTGAGTTTATTGCATCATTATCGTGTGTATTTTGGTCTGTCATGTTTTCTAGCTGACAGTTCTTCAGGTTGTTATACTGTGCTATTTTTGATATTGTCTTGGTGTCGGATTTCATAAAGACCTCGTACCCGCAAACAGCTGCTATATAAGTACCTGTAAAGTTCTTTGAGAAAATAAATATCCTTATCATTACAGACGTCTCGTTATGGCGGGGCATCATGATTCAGTCTATAAACGTCACCGTATTCTTTTTGTCGCATATGACATTCGCCATTATTGCCCCCCGCCCCCTCGAAGTCAGAAGACAAAGTCTATTGGTCTGTCTTTTCACACTATTTCTCTCACAGACAGCTGATCTAATTTCAACCAAATTTGCACAGCTAGTGGGTCTGAGCTCTAGTTGTGCAGTATAATTTGGTTGCCATAGTGACCACGTTTGCCCTCTCAACGACCAAAAAACTTCTGAAATTGGTACTTTTCTGGCTTCAAAACTATTTGCTCCAAAATTGCTGAGGTAATGAAGACGAAACTCGGTACTGACGTGTCATATTTTGTCCCCAAGCTTCTTTTCTTTCCAAAATTAAAGTAGCTTTCTTCAGGAAATCATTGTGAAGACATGTAATTTGTCGGTTATTCGAATAGGAAGCCCAACGCTTGCTCAGACATCTTGCACGGCTGTTTCTTTCAACAAATCTCCCGTTACTGCAGAAAATGGTTGTGAAAAGTGGTCTACCTGCAAGGGTCTGCTTAATTGCACGTCATTTGAAGTTGTTGACAAGACCGGGACTATTCGTCTCAATAATGGCGCTAGAAACTAGGCTGTCAGTGTGGAAAATCTGCACAAGTTAATTGGCATGTGGGATGCAGCTGTTTGCAGTTTTCCAAATTGCACCACTGTCCGTGCAGTGTTATCCCTTGCACCGGCTTTACAAATTACCTTTTCCTTTACTTACATAGTATGTGTATAAAACAAGAGAGTTTTAGAAATAAACAAGCGAACTTAAATTAATTATTATGATCTTAATATGAAGATTATTAATGTAATCGGTTATAGATTGTAAAGTTATAATAATTAATCAACCACTGAAATTTCAGGTTCAAAATTAAAAAAATAATCGAATTGGTTAGAATCAGTGTAGTGTGAGTGATCTAATATTGAAAATGCTGAATTTGGTTGCCCAGTTGTAAGTGATAAAATTTGGACAGCTTTGACCACTGGAGAATACAGTGTCCAAAAGGACAAAGACACTTATTTATAGTCGCTGGGCAACAGACAACATTAGCCATGGGCTACTATAAGCGACTCTTAACGAGCACAACAACACTGAGACGTCACAAATAAAAACACAGATAACAACTGTTTGCGCCAATACATGTGGTCGTGAGGTTCGAACTCCAGCTGCAAGCAGAGAAGCACCCATAGTCGCGTACTCACACGAAGTGGTCAAAGTGGTCCGAGTGGTCTAAGCAGCCTGCGATGTAAACAAGAGGCCCCAGGTTGAAATCCAGTTTTGTAATTTAACTTAAAAGTTAATAGAACCAATGTTATATCATTTATTGCAATTTCTTTATTGATTTTTATCACAATCAAGACGTTGTCACGTTTCAATTACCGGGTAGTCCTTTCTTAGTTTTGATTACCTAAGAACAGCATTTAAATTTTAAGCAGTTTTAGTTCATCTTGGTTCATCGTATAGATTTTCATCTAAATTAGTTTATTTTACTAAATTTTGCCGTTTTTCAGTCACACAAAAAACTAGTATGTCTAGGAACGCTTTTCGTTTGCCTCATTTCAGTTTACACTGAAGACAGCCATTAAACATCAAAAGCTCAGATTTTAAAACCATCAAGAGCGATCCGACTTGAAGATATAAAACTCTTCATGTTGTGTTGCTATGTTGTAATGCGAGTCAGAATAAGAGAATGCATTTCTGTTCTTTTAGTCAACATGCTTTGATGGTTTTAAAATCTGCTGTTTTGTTGAGTTACTCACTTTATAAAGGAAACTTTATAAAGTGGTTTGTTTTGCTGCAATGCCAGTCTCGTTCATGTAATACGTGTTTAGCCAGTTTTATATTGTGATGTCACGTTTTGTATTAGTTATTATTGTTATTATTATTGTTATTATTATTATTATTATTATTATTATTATTATTATTATTATTATTATTATTATTATTATTATTATTACAATGGAGTTATTCCGTATTCTAAAGTTTTACGAAAAAAAAACGGTTCATGGCAACAATAAATGGCGTTCTATATAACATATCTAGGCAGTTAGGCAGAAAAACTCTGTAAACTAGTAAGCAAGTAAATGATAAGCCAGTGCTTCGCTTTCCGGACTAGTTCTTTTTAAAACTAGCATGTATTTTCCGGAAATGTCTCACGTTGTTATAAAGTATGACTTCTTGAACTAAAATTAATGTGTATCCAGGTAAACCGAAGCTCTCAAGTTACTCTCTGAGGCGCTTTCTAAATTCCTAATAATAATGGCTCAATCAGTATTAACTTTACTTATTTTCTGTACAATTATCAATTTGCTTTGAGTGATAAGCCCGCTAGCATCACCTGCGCTCTCTGATATCGTGAATATCTCCCGTATTGCGTTTAACGATCCTGCCAACATAACTGCTCAATTTGTGCAGCGGCAGATTACATCTCATTAAACCGGTATTAACTGGCAAGTTTGAGGGAACTTTCATGAAGTGACTGCCGACGTTGGTTTAAATTTGGAAAGATTTTGAAATGCCAAACGTTGCTTATTATGACTTAGGAGGCTTGGTGCCAATTATTGCAAATTTGTATGAATCACTTCTTTGAAGAATTCACCTTTCTGCTTTGATTGTACTATAACTGTTGTACAGTACGTCAAATAAATAATAATAATAATAACATATAATAATAAAACGTCAAAAAATTTTAATCATGTGCTCTGATCTCACAAAAAACCTTATAAGTTCATACCTATCATCTATATGGCAAGGAGAATCGAAACTGGGGTGCAAATAGAAGGAAATGTTTTTAGACTCGAAAAAATTTCAACATTCAGTCTGTTAATTTATCACTGGACAAAATAGAACAGAGCATCGAGTCAGTATCCTTAAGTTTCTTAACTGGACAGGGAAAGTTCAAGCAATTTTTGTATAATTTAGGACTAACGGATAAGAGCACATGTGACTGTGGCACCGAAATTGAAACACCTGAAAACGTATTATACAGATGCAATAAAGTAAAGGCTAACCAAAGAAAACACCTATTAGAAACGTTGCAGAGGGAAAATATAACCAGTGTATTTTTTTAAAAAAAGAAGAAACATTAAATAAGCTATAGTTAATTTTGAGAGAGACGGTTTGTAAAGGGATGTAAAAGTGTTAAATACATAATACAATATATATATTTATATACATAATACATATATTTATATACATGCATGTATAAGTTAGGCAAAATTTTATCCTGTTTTTATCGTGAATTTTAGCAAAAGTCCTTGTTTTGATATATTTGTTAGTAAAGCGTGCATTTAGAAAAGTTTGTCATTTTTAATACTTTCCTAATAGTGTAATCTAAATAATGCCAGTGAATGAATTCTGTCATTATGGACCTTAATTATAATAAATAATTGCTAAAATGTTTTATAAGCAAGTTTGTGGTGCCTGTATTAAGGACATAGAAGATTGTGCAAATAAAGATTTATCATCATCATCATCATCATCATCATCATCATCATCATCATCATCATCTTCATCATAATCATCATCATCATTTGATTACAGCCCTCCATGTATAACATGCACTATGTAGTATTAAAGGCGAATGTGTAATTGGTTTACAAACGTTGCACTATTATTTTGCCCGCAAACGTATAAACGTACAAAAGCAATGCTACATCAGAAAACCCGAAAAGTGTTGCGTCTTCCTTCTGCTTTCCCGGCTGCTATGCTAATCTTTACACTACAGAGAGAACTCTGATTTCCGATTAACAGACTCTTTGTCCTTCACGCTGCACGAGAAAGTTATTCATTTTGATACAGGATATTTTGTCTGGAGACAATGATTGGCTAATAATGGATTTCATAGACAATTTGTGAAAATGCAGAGACGTTTTTGTAGCTTTTTCTTATTGATATGACTGCGCGAAACTACAGTGTCCATTACTTGATTCTTCGGTGCCTGTTTTTGCGAATGTGCCCATCATTATAAATGCTATGTCTATGCAAAGACGAAAATCTGTCTGTCCATCCGTTATGCACTCCCAGTACCTCCAAATGTGGTGCACCGTAAGAACGATCGTGGCCTCATGAAGGTTGTAAGGTGTCAGTTTAGGTCGCTGCTCGAATATAGCGCCCGAAATGCTGTCCAAAATGATACTTTTTAGAACATTCTGCTATATACTAGACGCCGAAAGTGCACTACAAGAACCAGCATAGCTTCTGAAAGGCTATCTAGTGTCATTTTAGGTTACCACCTTCTCCCAATATGGCGACGAAATGGTTTCAAAAAAAGCTTATGGCTCATAATTATGAACTCGCGAATTCTAAATATGCCTACTACACCCACCGCTGAACGGGCTATCTATCCATACCCAGCACCCCCCCCCCCCCTCAGCCCTTTCCCGTTCTCTACATCTCAGCGGTATAACTTTTGCAAAAAACGGCCGAAAAAGGGCCATTTTTGGAGGTTTTTCGCCCCCCCTTCCTCCCGGTGGGCCCGATTCGAAAAATAAACCATCATTGAGAAGACACTAGATCGAGACCTTTCGTTTGATATATAGATCGCCGCAAATGGTGCCCTCGTCCGGGCTGTAGCCTCGAATCTTATATATAAAGCCCATACCAAGAATATTAATATAAGATATTTAGAAACTAAGCTGAAGACCTACTAAACGTTACTGTACATTTGTCTTTAAATGCTAATATTTACAATAGAGTCCAGCATTCATAGTTTTTAGTCTTCTTCCAGCACAGGGCTTCTTCTAATTACTCGTTTGAAGAAAAAGGAAAGGAGTAAAGCGAAAAGAAGTGCATGGAAATGTAAAAAAGATCCTATTTAGGGATTACAGGGAGATTAAAGTTGAGCGGCAGGATAATTATGGTTTCTTTATGAAAATTCTGCAGGCAAAATTGCATGTGTAGTTACTGACTTGATTACAAGCAGGCAGGAACAGCTTGGAGAATTGGGGAGGGATTGGTTTAAAGAGGGCAAGAGCAGTCTGGGGGTTGAAGAGGGATTGATTTTAAGCGGCTAAAAATAGCCTGGGTTGGGGAGGGGTAGATTACAGGTGGGCATGAACAACCTGGGGTTAGCTGAGGAGGAGTGGATCACAAGCGCACGAGAACTGTCTAACGAGTTGGAGAGGGGATGTGGAAGTGGCGAATACAAATTGTGTGGAGTTGTCTTAGACAGTCTGATTTTTGAATGCATTCCATTTCTTTAATGCGTTCAATTCAGAATCTATCCCATGTAAAAGGTGTTTCATAAGTCCCTCGTTGCTTTGATTTTCAATTTTATTTACAGCTAATTCGTTGATGTTCATCTTGTTGGGCACTCGGTATATGAGAATTTTTTTAGTCGACATTTGAAATTTTGCACTATTTTCTTCTGCTGCCATTTTGATACTAGTACAGTGATCTGCTGCATGACTATGTAGAAAAGAGCATAGAAAATATGATATATTTGGTAAAACCGCTGCAGCAGACTTATGAAGCCAAGTTTGATGTCACTAGACTCAGCGACCAAGTTGGTATTTGGTTCTTGTTTTATTGCTATTAATTTTTAGCAAAATTATAAAAATAATTGACTTTTTAAAACCTGATAACGTAAATTTTTAAGCAAAGGTATTTTACAATCATGTTTTGGTTGAAAACATTCATCAGCCACTTATTAATTAATGGCACAGGTGGTGTTTGTTCAGCGGCGTAGGTTAAAAATAGTGTTAGGGTAGTGTTAGCCTGTAACTCTGTTTTGACTTTTTAGTTTCAAATCTACATCTGGTAAAAGCTTTGGTAAATCAATATATCACTGGTAAAAAATTAGAAGACCACTGAGTCATTAATATTATTATCTGTAACAAACAATTTTTTATTGATTAAATAAACCTATTGCTTATTGCAAATTACAACAGCAGATCTAAAGATCTTTTTGCAAACAGTGATGGATTTTGTTTCGTTACGTTGTGGTTTCATTAAATTTTATGTAAGAACTGTTTTATGTTTCATTAATTAAACATGCTTAATTAAACAGATTTGATTAAACATGCTGTATTTTATAATAATAATTAATTATTTCAGAGTTTCTAAAACAGTGGCTCTTAAACAACACGTTTGTGATAAATTTAATAAAAAAGTTAAAATTCAAAATTTGTTATACTTTTATTTCAGGTTGGGAAGTATCTGGAAGGCAGTGATATGACTTGTATATCTCTTTGTGAAGGTAACTTCGATATTTTGCTTTTAGTGTAAAACTCCAACTTTGTAGTTTTCAAAATTAATAAATATGCTTTGGCATTTGCTTTGCATTTGGTTAATTTTTATTCTCACAGAATTAGATTAGCCAAGTTGTTACAACTATAGGGCTGAGCTTAATTTACACATGTGTGACATTTTTACCGATGATGTAAACGAAACTATTTCACACTATTTGACCTAGAAAAACAGAAGTCAGTAATACTTCTCCCAGTAAAGATCTACTACAGTCATCTACTTGCTCACTGAACCGTTTTAGATCATCAGCTCTACAAGTTTTTGTTTTATCTATTGTAAAATCTGATATGCAGTAGAATTGAGCGGTCTGCAGACATGATAAAATAGTGTTCCAACTAATTTTTATGCATATCAGAAATACATTGCTAGCTAATATTGATTATCAAATCATCCTCTTGTTAAATGCAACGTTATGTGTAGTATGATTTAGGGGTCTTATCTGGTAGTGGGACTCCCAACTTAAATATTTGGTAAAATGCTAAGAACTTACTGCACATTTCCTCTGTTTTAGTTCTAGCTAAGATAACTTATTGAAGTTAGTTGTGGTCTGATTGACGGCCTGTTATCAGACCTTAAGGTACTACTTTTACTTGTGTCCAATCAGTAGAGATTTTCATGCATCAGAAGTCTTCGTGCATTTATTCAACTGAGTCACTTTTAAATGTTTAGCATTGAAAACAACTTAAGACACTGAAGAAGTAGCAAGAATGTTGGTGAACTGTTATATTTTGCAAGACGTTTTGCCTCAAAGTGCTCCTAACACAGCAGCTGATAGCATTTAATGAGCTTTATTTGTGAAGCCAATTTATCAGCTTTACCTGAAACTTTCAGGCATCAATCATTACACTTAAGATCAATTATACCTAGACTGCTATGTTTATTATGTTGTTAAGGATCATTTGTCGCTAATGACCCAGTCTCTAATATCATACCTAACAAGGTAAACGTGGTGGACTTATAATAATTAGTTGTCAATCACCTAGGAGGCAAGTTCTTAATACAGTCAGTGCCTTTTAGTGTAATCAGTTGTTTCTGAATGATTTCTTCCTTTTTTCCCTTTCTCTGTCTCTCTCTCTCTCTCCCTCTCTTTCTCTCTATCTCGTTTCATCTCTTCCCTGAATCCCTTTCTCCTTCACATGCACTATCAACTGTTGTGTCTACTGTGGCTAAAATATAGAAAATTACAAGACAAACTTGATTTCTTTCTTCGTTGCCTGGTGCCTCAATCGAGAACATCTTTTTCTACGAAAACATCGCAGTTCGGCTCATTTTGTTTCCTAATCACTACATCAACATACATTCTTTTCTTTATTCTCACCTTTTACTAACTATTGGCTGTGTGTGCATTAGAGAATTATGCGGTCATTACTCTCACTTTTGTATGTAATTTGCTTGCGCTTTTTGCTTCCCTTTTATATCTGCTTTAAACTAGAGAGTGTTTTGTTAGCTTTTAATTTCACTTCATCAAAAGATTCGCCGTCTTCAGGTGTAAACTAACTTGCAGTTTGTGTTGCTAGACGAGCTAGTAATTGTTTATGTGGTTTTGTGTTTTTAGTAAAGTCTTTGCCTGACAGTCGTCTGTTGAGTTAGTAAATCATCAAATGGTGAGTTATTTGTTAGTAAGCCATTGCCTGGTGAGCCACTGCATGGCGCTGCCATTGTCTATTGAGCCGTTACTCTTAGAGCCATTGCCTGCTCAACTGCTAAGCCATTGTTTAGTAAACTTTTACTCTTAGGGACATTGCCTGCTCAACTACGAAGCCATTGTCTATTGAGTTTCTACTCTTATAGCCATTGCCTGCTCAACTATGAAGCCATTGTCTATTGAGTTTCTACTCTTATAGCCATTGCCTGCTCAACTATGAAGCCATTGTCTATTGAGTTTCTACTCTTATAGCCATTGCCTGCTCAACTATGAAGCCATTGTCTATTGAGCTCTTACTCTTAGAGCAATTGCCTGCTCAACTACGAAGCCATTGTCTATTGAGCTCTTACTCTTAGAGCCATTACCTGCTCAACTATGAAGCCATTGTCTATTGAGCTCTTACTCTTAGAGCAATTACCTGCTCAACTATGAAGCCATTGTCTATTGAGTTTCTACTCTTATAGCCATTGCCTGCTCAACTATGAAGCCATTGTCTATTGAGCTCTTACTCTTAGAGCAATTGCCTGCTCAACTGCTAAACCATTGGCTGTTAAGCTTTAACTCGTGCAGCTATTGTTTGCTCAACTACGAAGCCATTGTCTATTGAGCTCTTACTCTTAGAGTCATTGCCTGCTCAACTGCTAAACCATTATCTATTGAGCTTTTACTCTTAGAGTCATTGCCTGTTCAAATGCTAAACCATTGTCTATTGAGCTCTTATGCTTGTAGCAATTGCCTGCTCAACTGGGAAGCTATTTGCTATGCTGTCACCAAGTGTGCTTCTGGCTCATGAGTATTTTGTCTCTATATTATACAATTAGTGATTTTTTAGGAAACCAAGTGATTTGCAGGTAGTCAGTGAGTCTGTCTGTTGACAATACATTGTGCTATCACACAATGCCTCACTCGCTATCCAGTGTTTCACAACACCAGATGTCTCTTACTATGCAGTATCTCACCACACAGTACCTCACCCACTACTCTTATGGTGGTTTAGCCATAGTTTAGTTAGTTATATTGTTGAGTCCTTTATTGGTGAACCACTCCTTGATGAGCCATTGCCAGATATGCAGTTGTACAGTGAATGTTGTGTTCTTATGTGGTGAGACATTGCATAGTGAATGAGCTATTGTGTGATGAGTTATTGCATAGTAAATGAGTTGTCTTAAGGTGAGACATTGCATAGCATGTTAGATAATGTGTGGTGAAACATTGCATAGTATGTGAGATATGGGTGGGACATTACACAGTTTGTGGGGTATTGTGGGATGATACATTGCAGAGTTAACGAGGTATTGCTAACAGTGAGACATTGCATAGTACGTGAGGTATTATGTGGTGAGTCATTGCAAAGAGATCTGCGTGATGAGACATTGGTGAAACATTGCATAGTGCGTAAGTGATTGTACTGTGAGACAGTTTTTAGTATAAGAGGTATTATGTGGTGAGACATTGTGTAATGAGTGAGGTGTATAATGAATGCGTAAAATTGTGAAGTATTTATCTTCTTTGCCACACAAAATTTGAGTCACCTTGGTTTTCTATTGCCTTTCTTGCCATTTAGCAATATTTTCAGAGAAAGCTTGCATTAGCTATCGATTTTTGGGTTTGCTAAAAGCTATTAGTTACTGCTGATACAGGTTCTAAACGAGCATGTCCATTACGTGCATTAAATCTACGATTTTTATTTTATTTTTTCATGCGTCTAATTGTGTTAACTGCTTGACTGGTTCTTGTGCCTGCCAGTTACTGTTTTTAATGAAAAGTATGGCGTGCAGAGGCAGTTTCTTCTTGTGGTACATTTAACGACCTAATGTTATTTATTCAATATTTTTCATTTTTCAGTTTAGTCGTTTTTGTTCTGGTTAATGCCAACGAAGGCTCTTAAAGTGTTGTTTCTTCATTGTTCAGTGATATATGATGCGAAATGATAAGATATACGTGACATGACATGACATAGCATGACATGAGATGACATGACATGGCCTTGTCTGGTATGGTACTGTATGGTATGAGAGGTTATAGTATGGTATGGTGTGGTTATTGTGGTATCGTATGGTATGGTATGTTATGGTATTGTGTGGATAGTATGGTATGGAATGATATGATATGGTATGCTATGATATGGTATGATATGCTGTGGTGTGGTGTGGTGTGGTGTGGTGTATGGTATGGTATAGTATGGTATGGTATGACATGGTATGGCAAAGCATCTCATGGCATGGTATGATATGGTGTGAGATAGTATAGTATGTTATGGAATGGTATGGTTTGATATGTTATTGTATAGTATGGCATAGTATGGTATGGTGTGGTATGGTCTGTTCCGGTTACTTATGGCATAGTATATTTCTTGACATATAATATGACATGACATTTTTTCCTAGGAAAATACAATTACATTAACATTTGAAATACACTGTAATAAAAATTTATGTAGTGGGAGGAAGTGCTGTAAATTCAGTGATATATTATTATAAGTTTGCATACTTCTTTAAAAGGTCAAAATACATGTAGGTTAAAATGCCATGTACCAGCTTTAGTCTGTAGAATATTACTGATTTCCATTGTTTTGATCCAATTTAACTTTCATGTGATCTGGATGTCCCAGGAATGTTTTAACTTGTGCATTCTCCTAAAGTCATTTTAGTCAGAAATCCATTTTTTATCCATTCTGTGTAAATTGTGATATATAAATTGCTTTTAAACTGTGTAATTTTTAAAACATATTTTATGACTTGGTATTTTTAATGCAGCATACAAGTTTTCTGTAATGTTATTTGCCTTTGCTTGATTTTGTGGACCACTTCAGAAATAACTGATAGTTTATAATTGTTGGTTAAAGTTTTGTCCATGTTAAATAAGGAATTAATAATAATAATAAAAATCCCACCTGCTTTTCAAATTGTCTTGCACATCTTTCTTGCCAAAAAGTTTTATATCAAGAGCCCCAGTGCAGACCCTAGAGCAAATGAGTATTAACGAGAAAAAAAGTTAATGGTTATAGTATGCGATCAGGTGTTTTTAAGCGGAATTCTTTGGCTGGCTTTCAAAGGTTCACAAAAAATGAAATAAATTTTAGGTTATAAGCTTGAAGCCAGGTGTTATAATATCTTTGACCAAGAAGCTATAGAGAAGAAATCAGGTCTGCTGCCGTTGATGTCTTTGAACTTGGAAATGGCAAATCCATTGGAGTGGAGGCTTTTCAACCAGTGCTTCTGAATTGGCATGGTTTGCATGACTGACAACATGGCTTCTTTTTAACACTTGTCTATTTAACTTTGTTTTATATGTGCATGCTATTACCAGTTTCTTTTTTTAGGCATTTTGAGGGAACATCGTGATATCTGGGTGTGCCAAGATAGCAGCCGCCTGTGTACTAGATTCTTTTTTGTCTAAGTATGGTTTTCAGTGTTGTGCTATTTATAGTACAGCGAAATACTAAAAATAATAAGTTAGTGTAGTGGTAACAGTTAGAGCTTGTTTATGTTCTTCCTAGGGGCTTGTAAAAAGTTGCATGAAATTAATTACCCGTGAACAAAAGAAACCGTTACTTCTCTACACAGACTTCTGATTTTATGCTAAAAGGAATACTTTTTTACTTTATGTAATGGAATAATGCTTAGCATGAAAACATTCTCAACAAGTTTATTGAATTGACTTGTAGACTTGGTCCTGTATTAGTTTTAGAAAATCACAGTTCCCGTTACTGTCCTCTTTACTTGCATTTGAGCAAGAGCTAAAGCAAACCTGCACCATCACAAAACACGCCATGCTTTGTAGCTCAGCCAAGCAAGAAAAGCTAAAAAGGTTTTGAAATTCATTCATTTACTGTTAGTGATTTGAGCTAAGCAGCTTTACAATGAATCATTACCCATTTAGATAATTTCGTAGTTCGTAGTTTCGCAGGCCACTATAGCTGTTGTAGGAAGCTGCTGACATTCTTTGATTGTCAGACTGCTGTTAGTCTGGTGGCATCTACTTGAAATCTGTGCAATTGGGATTTGCCTGAGCATCACAGCATGAAGCTTAATGAGACGAAAGATGGATTATTCAGGCAGAATTTAGATTTGTGCTGCTTTGTGTTCTGTCACGCTTCTCTCTCTCTCTCTCTCTCTCTCTCTCTCTCTCTCTCTCTCTCTCTCTCTCTCTCTCTCTCTCCCCCTCTCTCTCTCTCTCTCTCTCTCTCTCTCTCTCTCTCTCTCTCTCTCTCTCTCTCTCTCTCTCTCTCTCTCTCTCCTCTTTCTCTCTCTCTTCCCCTATTTCTGTCTCATTCTCTTATGGTGAGTTTAGAAAGTGTCATAGTTCAGTATTACTTGGAACATCCACATATAATCAGTATTCTGGTATGTTGCTCTTGGAAGATACTACAAGAGAAAGTTTTCTGAGCCACTTTCTTGTTTTCTTACCTACATTCATTCACAACAATATAGCCGTAGTGCCCTAGTCCTCCTGCAACATTAAAAAACTCATTGCTAGGATTCAGTCAGCCTCTACTGAATGAGTTTGAATTCTGCAATGAAACGGTTGGTGTTATTTTAAGGTCAGTTATCCTGTTTCTTCTTAGGATTCCCTGTTAGAAACGTGTGGGTGGTAAAAAGGGTAAAGAAACGTAAATCAGGATTAATGTGCTACAATGGCGAGACACGGTAATCTAATTCAAACATGTTTTAAGTATTTTATTGCACAATTTAAACAACATTTACCAGGTATATCTCTGCAAACTGCCACATTTATATCGGCTTTGTCACACAGGCTTAAACGAATGGTAGAAAGGGAGGGGGTCAGAAAGAATTTACCTAAATATTTTCAAAGTTGCATTAGCCTTGGCATGAGTTATTTTCAACTAAATGCAAACAATAAGGTCACATAATTTTTATACAGGATATAGACTAACAAAGTATCAAAAGACAAATATTAATACTTACAGGTCTATATGTTTACACTCATTTAGACATATTTTGTAGTCAACATATAGCATGTAGTAATTCTCATAGTAATGGTATAATGCAACAAGTCCAAATTATAATAACATACTAAAAAATCATGAGTTTAGCAAGACATAAGCCAAAGTTTGTGTTTTCATTAAACAAACATGCAAATACTCTCAGATATACTTCTTCTAATGTCTCATAAATTCAGAAGAAAGTCTAAGTTTACTTTTGTAAATATGACTATAACCTTGTTAGTACATTGATAGGCATGTACTTAAAAAGTTTATAATGGACTTATGTGGTTTGGTGAACCAAATTTATTAATTTTATTAAAAGCTAAGAACAATTTGCCATACAAGAAACACTGCAGCCAGTAAAATGAGATAACGCACATGTAAGTACTTAATATTTTTGAATACTAAATGTTAAATTTTGAAATTTTAAAACAGAGTTATTTGCCCTGAAAAAAACCAGCTTTTGCCTTCTGATGAAAAAATGTACAATTAATTTGCCCTGTGAGGGCTGCCCCCCTGACCTCCACCTCATGAGACTACCCACACAAGTAAGTTTTACAGAACACATGTTTGTCTTACTTTGGCCGTTTCTGCAAGTATATCATGAGAAAATGACATGAGATCTCTATTAATTTGTTTATAGATTTTATTGCACCAGGTATGGTAAATAAAAATATGCAAGAAATAACCAGTAAGTGTTAATCTAAAATAGTTTAGAGAGTATATATTAAAAGAGAATGTTTAACTCTAATTGGCAAGATTATCAGGCCTTGAATAAATTAGCTGTGTGCCCACTGCTTTCAGAATTTGCTGTATACCAACAGATGGTGTTTACCAGCCTTATTAGCCGATAAGGTTACTAGTTTCACAAATAATTTCTCCCACTGATTATGCATACTTTTTACATAAAATGTAGTGATTGAGTGTATTATTTTCTACTACCGAATAACATGATATCAAAGTTTTGCTTATTTTGTTTCAGGTACACTGAAGGTCAAATGGGTGAGGTGGTCAACACACAGCACAAAGAATGCATTTGTGAAACAGAGAAAGTCATTTCAAAAATGGTTGTGAGATCAAGTTCGGCTGAATAAAATTAATGAAATGTGTGTGAAAAGTCAATGTTGGGCCAAAAATTGTTCGAATACAGGTGCCGTATCATTTGTGTGTAATATGATTTGTAGATTTACAATTTATTTTAGGTCTTAATTTAAATAAATGCTCTTAGTGGATATAAAGCGATTATTTTAAAATTGTCAATTATTTTAATCTATTCGTGAAAGCGTATTTGATTTTTAAATGTAATGATGTCCATAAATAGAGCCGGCGACATCGTGGTCTCTGTAGCCTGAGTTGTAAAAACGCACAAATTCCTCATTAGATGACATGCTGAGAAATGATGAACTGACTCAAATTATGATTATCTACAGAATTGTATCCAAGAGCACCTTTTTGTGAAATAATAATAGTTTTCAGTCGCATGTGGGTTAAGTTCAGTGCAGGATTTCCCACTGGAACTTCACAATCATCAACCACATCAAACTCAATGAACAAGAAGATTTGTTTAATAGGATTGAAAGACTTTCTAATGCCAGCTGTGTCTTCAAATACTGCATTGTATTTGCTAAGAAAGTAGAAGAATTTGTTAGAAGAAATTTACTGGAACACGTTCATTTAGGCTGTTTTCATTATGGAAATTTTTACTGTATCAAGACTAATTCAAGCCTATAATGAAGCTTGCATCAGCTAAAACACTTCCAGCTCTCGTGAATGAAACATTGTATTTTTTTATTTATTCTGTTGTGACAGCTCGTTAAACTTGAGTTTGTTCATTGTTTATGAATGACTAAAAATGATATCTGCTCTTGTGCTTCTGTGGTTTCATAAAAAGTGTGATATTCAAAATTTGCTTTTAATTTTCGAAACTTTGCTATTGCTGGTAATCATAAGTTGCTTAGTGAGTTGCAAAATGAGAGGCAGAAGGATGTCAGCCCCCTGATTGTAAAAAACTTTTTTGTTATTTTTGATCATTGTAATATTTTGTATTTAATCACGTTTCATTTATTTTTTCCATTTTGTCGAAAATACAAATTCGAAGCTTTTGAAGAAATCGATAATGAGACCGTTCCCATTGAGAAACACATTGTGCTTCTGTCCAGTTATGCTCTGGTCAAAGTCCAGGACATTAGGATAAGTGTTCTTTAATCAAAATCATTTGCACTTTCATATAGTTTTGTCAGTTTGTATGCATTCCTTTTGGTTTTTTGTGTACTGGGAGGCAATCATTTCTTGTGAATCCTTATTTTCCTACTCCACTTTCTGACAGGTTTTGTTAGCATGCACATTGTTTTATTTGCGTTCAGAAATGTTATGGAAATCGTGAAACTGTTAATATAATATTTAAAATGACCGAACAAGTGCTGTGAAATTTTCTGCTTGAACGGCACAGCTCAATCTAACGACTTTTTTGATAGAATTTTGTCTTTATTGCTCATCCGTGTGACATCAACTCGGTTTATTTAAGAGAATGGTTAGTGAGTAATCACAAACTGGGTAGTAAAACTGAAACTGTGTATACGTTGTTGAAAATTTACCCTTTTTCGTGAGCTGTGACCAAACCTAGAAAATTAGGCATTTCTAAAGCAATACTTGTCTTTTGATTTTTAGCACGTATAATACACTGATACATCAAGTTTTATTTACATATATTTTTTGCAATGTTAATTTTTATTTGTTTTATAATTTTTGTAATTAAAAATTAGCATAAGTTAAAATTACAAATTAGGAAAGTTCGAGCCAATGCAAACCGGACCAGAGTAGATCATATTTTACAATGTAAATGCTACTAAGCTTGTAAGTCTTTCAGTAGTGCACAAGAACATTCATAATTACTGTGGAGTAATCCTTCCTCTTGTTAAGTTGTATAATGATGTGGGGCCAGTTAGCACTGACTGTGATATAACTAACTGAATACCTGAAATACAGTATATAATAGCGAAAGTTACAGTTCATTTCTTCGCAATATTATTTTGATTTTTACTAGTTTCTCCTTTGCAAAGTACAGTTATTGTAGCATTTTATTTGTTTATTTGATCATTTTCATTCGTCTGTTGTTTTTTGGTTCATTATAAATGTCACTTTAAGTCAGCTGGGCACTTAGAAAAACAGAAAATCATAGAAAAAACGTTCCCAGATTAATTAATGATATAGCTACTTTGTAGTCTGCTTCCGTTAAGATCTTTTCTTCCAATTATTAAAGATGCTATTTAATCACGATCGTAGTGCTGATAGAGAGTAATGTCTGTGAGTTTTCTTTGCAATTTAGTGATTTAACTGCTATTTTAAGCTTGAATGATCTGACTACTTATTAATCAGGTGCATTATTAAGCTGGTGTATATTAGACGGTAACTGAGTTTGTTATTTTGTAGTATTTGTTTATTTTGAATTAGTTAATTTTTGTATTATATTTTGAAGTATTATAAATGGACTTATATATATATTTTATTTCTTATACTAAGCAAAGAAAGCAGTTGTAATAACTTTTTAATTATTTGCTTGTTTATAAGTAATGCTAATATTCTTGTTTTCTCAAAGGTAAGTGTCTTAATAATTTTGAATTTTTGATGGTTTTTACATTCGCTTTATTTCTTAGTAAAGGTGTATGTTTTTAATTAATATGATTTGCTGGGCGTAAAGTTTCAATATTTTATTGTGAACAGTACAGCATAAAGCGTTCATTTTTAGTGATTACCTTTGTAATTATTATTATTTTGTTGCTGATTTTGCCTTGATGTAAGCAGCAGATATCTTGTATCTTGTGATTATCTTGTGTTTTGCATTGTAATACTGCTTTTTAAATATAATCATTTACGGAAATAACGCATTATTTGAGATTTTCATTTATTTTTGTGTATTGTTGAGATGTCTACATTTTGTAAGGGAAAGTTGATTGCAATATGCAAATAAACCAGTATGCTTATCTATTTTCTATACTTATTCTGGTTACTTTTTCGAAATCTTTGGATCTCTTAAATTCTTATGACAGGATATCGTACAAAAGTGGATTACGCTATTGCCTGCGACTTCAAACAATCATGTTTACAGCGTTAACATCATACGTAGTAGTTTTTTTTAATAAAAACATTAACGTTTATTAACTCGACAGTGCAACGTTAGCAATAATATAGCATAATGTCCTACAATCCTACTATGATGTCCTACAGTCATTACGAAGCTTCTATCGTCAGGCCTAAACATATACGCATGTAAAGTTTTTAAGCTAATGCAGATTACATTATATTCATTTCATGAGATTGAATGTATAATCGGTAATTAAAATATCAGGTTTTATAGCTGTATGTTAATAATGTATAATATTCATTTGCATTTCAGGGGCTTGTTCACGTTCAACTTTATGACTCAAATTAATTCACTACTATTTGTATGAAAATAGATTATAGTGTTTATTACTAAAGTTATTGACTATATAGGTATAGTCGAAATGACACCATTATGGAATAATTATGGCTGTTTTAAAGATGACGTCAACTGTGGAATGCTTGCCAAGTTCCGACACATGACTGGCTTCGCAGATGCGATTATAAAGCCAAGTCTAGTTGATGAGACATGCATGTTCGTCAATGAACTAACGGATCGAACTCGGACAACCTGGCATACATCGACTCCGCTATAAACTAATGATTATAAGTTTTCACGGAATTTCGAAAGAGTTAAATTGTCAGCGCGTTTGCATCTAGTATTCTCTGAAAAGTGATAGCGTTATTATCCTTTACGACAATTATCAATATTTTTATAATTACCATCATCATCATCATCATCATCATCTGTCATCGCCACCGCCATTGTGGTCGTCGTCAACATCACTATTATAATTATTACCGTTATCATTATCACTACAAACGTCATTGTCACTGTCATTGCCGTTATCATCCTCACCAGTGGTGTCATGCAATCCCGATTGACTCAAAAAGCTTGTGCAGACAGTTGGAGCTACATTAATTCACTCGCTATGATTTACTATTTTTTCTGACACACGATGAAAATTATCACCACAGTCTCCAAGTAAGTATTGTGTCTATACGCTGTCCAAAAAATGTCAAAAATGAAATATGCGGCAGTTGTGTGTTGTCGTTTTTTGCATAAGCGTGTCATTCGAAATATGTGATGTGTCAGAACTCCCTCACTAGTCGACCAACAACGTTCTTTTTGTCGTGAATGTGACTGCAATTGAAGTTTTGCACCGTTCTATTCTGCTGCGTGTAGTGACTTTAGAGCAGTGATATAAAGTTGATGCATGCCTATGTATAGAAAAGAGTGTTTTATATAGTTGTAAATTAAAATCGCTGCACTATACCAATGAAGTTATGTCTGACACCACTAAAATTCACAAATCATAGACTCGTTTATCTGGTTCATACTGTAAATTTGTCAGTAAGTTTTGATAATTTTTTAAAATAATGGCGGACATTTGACATAGCCTATATATTATTATCTACTAGACAAGTTGCTAAGCTTTGTAAAAATTGACCGCACAAGTATAGTCGTAAGTCATAAAAACTTAAACTTATATTACGAGACGAGCTTATATTAATTATCCCTATAAACACTATTTTCCTCGTGCTATGAGAACTACGTTGTTCTACCTACTCCTCCCCATCAATTTTAATAGTTCCCAATGAAACAGAAAGAAATTTCCTCAGCTGCTGCTCGAGTATAAGTGCTACATTCTGGATGTTTCTTCAGTTAATTGCTGAGTTTCAGGATTACCGTTAGGCCTACCGAGATTATGCAGCCGTACAGAGCTAACCCCATGTGTCTGATGACAGTCATTTGCTAATTCTGACCCCTGTCGCCTTTTCCGCCGGCTGTTGATCAAGTGGAATAACAGGTATATGACAGGATTCAACAGTGATTCCGACAGCCCGAAGTTGTAGCTCCAGTTACGGAAGAGATCGTCGTTGGCAAAGATGTACTGGAACACGTAACCTATCATGACCAGGTAGTAAGGTAACCAGCAGTAGACGAACGCGGATGCAATAGCTGCTGTCATCATCAACGCAGAGTTTTTGTTTCTAACGTTGAGATGGGTGCGTTTTCTCTGTGTTTCGCAATCGGCGCTAGATGTCAGCTCCTTCTCTGTGAAGCAAATGCAAAATAAAAATTAAAAATAGCAGTAAAATATAAAAATAATTTTATTTTCTTCTGTTATCTCTCTATTTCTACCTACAAGTACAACTAAGTAAAATATATTGCGCGTTCAGGCTAGCGAGTTTTCTCGTGAAGTAACTTGCAAGCGTGTTCAGACTAGCGAGTTTTCTCGCCAAGTAACTTCTGACCAGAGAGCAAAACTTGCTGCTACTTTCCGACAGTATCCGCTAATTGACACCAATTCTCCATCCTCCATTGAAAACAAGTCATTTTTTAATTCGTTTGTTCATTCATTCGTTCTTTTGTTCATTCATTTATTCATTCGTTCGTTCGTGCACTCATTCATTTGTCCGTTCATTCATTCATTCATTCATTCATTCGTTCATACATTAAACAAAAGTCATTTATCAAACTAGATGACTGTTTCTTTAGTTCGGTAGGCGTTGACAAGGTTTCTAATTCAGCCCACTTTGTCATCTATACATTACTTTGAATCCTCTGCGCGTGACGTTCAAAGTAAAAGTGCGTAAGGAAATTAATAAAACCAATTAATTTAACATTAATGTCAACAGTGATTTTCATTTTGACTATTGGCGTACACTACGACAGCCAAAATTACACATTAAAGACAAAATTCAAATCACATACTCTTGATATTAAATTTGCTCTGATACTTGAGCTCAGCTCTCACTTGTGATGTGTTCCGAACACGAAATACTGAAATTCATTTTGAGTTTATCTCATTTGCAATTATTTTAGTAGTGTCAGGTTAATAACACGCAACTTGAAATGTAATTTATCAGAACAACAGCTTTTGAAAAACACGAATGCAGGCGAAGCCGGATAAATTGTCCTCTGCGAGTCAAGATTGAAGAACAGACTTCCAAACACTTGTGAATCGTATCTTGAAAGCGAAGGTTGCATTCAGTCACAACAAAAGGAAAGATTTCAAATGGTTGTCTGTAGCTAATAAGCGTTGGGTGGCTCAGTTTTCTGTCTGTCTACTTATTTGCTTGCTTGGCTGTTTCTTTCTCTGCTTCTGCATGAATTCTTGCCTGTGTGTCTGTGAGTCCATCCGCCTGTCCATCCATTTGAACGCATTAAGAAAGAATCTTTTTGAAATATTAACATACTAGTGTGTTATATAGTCCTCTTTGTTGGTTGTAGATATACACATAGGTGAACGTGAGTCAAAATGTCAAAGGTTAAAATAGATAGATCGCCTAGGCTGTAAGCAGAACAAACAGATTTACCTACACATGCACACGCGCGCACATACACACACACACACACAAGCACATACACTCACGCACCCACACCCACACGCGTACGCACGCACGTACGTTAAGAAAGACATCGCGCTTACTTAAAACAGCTAATTAATTGGAGAAGGTATCACTGGAAAATCTGAGCACGTATTCACACATTAAAACTGAAATTGAAGCTTTTAAAAGTTTGTCAGACTTAAAGACTGACTTTCTAAAATACAAAAAAGCGCTATTATTACCTTCTGCCGTGTTGGCACGAGTAGGCGACCTGACAAGCACGATGTAAATAATAAGAGCATAACAGATGATGATGACTACAGCCGGTATCAGAAACAAAACCATTATGCTGCCCACAGAGTACAAGAGCGCTTGCCAAGCTGCTGTATAACTGCCTGGAGTCAGATAGCACAATTTTCTTCCTTGATATGAAACCACCTCATATAAGACGAACTGGAAAGTCAAACAAAAGAGTAAAAACTAATTGTCAACTTTGACAGGCAAATATAAATATTATTAAAACCTCTGAGATATTATAAAAGCATGTGTAACATGTGAATACAGCTGCCCTGTCTTGATGAGCTTAATGGGTTTGCAAAGCCTGTTAGTTGCATTGCTATTTTCAGATTTCTGATATATAATTGTAAATTCATTATAAGGACACAACAAGTCTGTGCTGTGATACAGCCATTACCTGGAAGAGAAATGGTTGGAAGATCTGTCATAACGAATAGAACAATTAAGCTTGGTTGGCCTATAATCTATAAAAGATGAGCATCGTCCATTTTTATTTTATCTAAATTCATCCCTATATACCATAATGGATGAACTTTGAATTATCTTGACCACGGGGGAATGCGTTGATCTAGTGATCTAACACGTATGGCTGGTAAACTCAAGGCTCTGATTCAAATGCTCTCTGTATTCCAATATTTTCACATTTCCTGTCTTGCAAATTTGATGCCAAAATTAAATTAATTGTGAGTTTGCACCGCCACTAATAATAATCTGGACTTTAAGATTATAATAATTAAAGTATCTTTACTAATTTTATGGGCAGCTACGAGAATCAATGTAGCTGCGAACCTGTTAAATGGCGTAGAAGTTGCTTAAAAGAAAACAGAGTGATTTTTTATATCCTACCCATTTTGGAGTACGGTGAAAAGTATACATTTCTACATCTACAATAATGCCATAACGTTTCTGGTAATTAAGTAATAGGCTAATTAACGGCGGGCGAGCCTAACTAGTGATAACGTCATAACTGAACATAACTTTCAACAGCACAAACATTCCTCTAGCGTGTTCCACGTGTTTGCTAAAGTGAAAATGGAAGTATAGTGCCACTGTACAACATTTAGTGTGATATTAAAAAACTCGGCAAATTTTAAGTTTAAAATTCAAATTTCAAGTTTACCACTGTGGTCATGCATGAGCTCTCGACCCTGTGCACTGCGTCACAACTGAAGACATCTGAACTGAGAGGTACAGCACTTGTTTTTATGGAAGAATTTCAGAGATGCAGGCCGTAATGGCCATTTAATTAACGAATGGCGAAATGTATGTAACAACGACTATCTAGCCACGAAAATTAGGTTTCTGAAGTAATAATTCACGTAAGTCATTTTTGAAAAATGGTATGTTTCTTTTCAATATTTTATAGGGCAAATTGTTTTGAGCTATGGTCTAAGCTGACTATAAATAAATAAATAAATAAACTCAAATTCTGTTTCTGCTTTATATATGCCTTTAGTCACTGAAATTTTGTATTTTTATAGTGTATGTACTGCTGTCGTTACTGACAAACCAGCAGTCTGTATATAATGCGTTTAATGGAGGCAATAGTAGTAAGTAGTAGTAGTAAAACTTTTATTGCAAACGTTGTTCATATAACAACAATTAGTATAACAACAAGACAATATAATACACTACAATAACAGTTAGTATACAATACACTAATTACAAAAAATACCATCTACATAACATTTACAAAGAGTGGATTTAACCATTTGTCATGTAGTTTTGAATAAAACAAACAGTCGCTATTTACAATATCACTCACAATAACATTGCTAGAAATTAAAACTCTACCTCTAAGATGTGATCTAATAAGTGATGTTGCATCATGTAATATGATGTAATGACATTATTCATACATAAAATGGGTTTTTACAATTTTTTTTGTCGGGTTTAACTCTTGCAATATTTTTGTGCTCTCAAAAGTTTGCCTTGCATCAGTAGACCTGCTGAACACCCCTTTCGCGCTAAATCTGATGAAACCAAATTATACTCCTCGCCAGGATAAACTCGACCGCTGCTGCTCTTTGTTGGTCCAGTCAGTTTAATCCTCGACGGTGCAAATTTCATTGTATTTGGAATCTACGTTATGTAAAATTCGCAGTTTTGCTAGGTAGGTCTTTTCTTACTCATCACTCTATTATTTCATGGGTGGAAATCAGAAAAGTTATAGACCGTTTGGCCTCCGCATCTGTTGGTATCGGACCATTCTGGTGATGGCGAGTTATCGCCTGTAGTTCACTATAATTATTTTTCAAAGTAAAATTGAGTATGTATCTAATTGTGCTGTATATATTATATGACCAAACAAACAATAATGAACAAATTTACAAATTTTCAAAAAATGCAGCTAGTGGACGAGAGTGACATATTACATTCATTAACATACTACCTCACTCTACTGTAATCTTTCCATTAGTCAGACACAGCTGCGAAATGCTTATTGTCTCATCTCATTAATCCTTGCATAATAACTACAAGTTCAGTAATTTGTTCTGCATTGCTGCTTATAATCGTTCTAGATTTAAAATATTGCTAAGCGGGCGAAGTACCATTTTTTCATCCCCCTCTACATTGTGATGGTTTCACCTGTACGAATCCATTACATAGTGGCGTTGGATACGAGGGCACAGTTCCACAAAGCCGTCATTAACTTAACGACATCGCTTTGTAATAGTCCCAGTTATAAAAAACTGTCGTTATGGAATGCCTCGTCGGTTTAGTGGATTGACGGGCAGAGGCGTATTCCATCTCAGCACCTGTTCCGTAAGACAACTAGCCTGGATCACAATGGATTAGTTATCTGACGAGTTATTTTCAGTTTTAAAACTGAAACCTATAACTGCGCTTGGTTCTACACATTTGGACGTTTTCTGCATAAGTAAGCCGTGCAGTGATTATTAGCACCATCAATTCAAGGAAAACAGGATGATGCACATCCCATTTTGAAGTACGGTAAAAGTGTACATTCTAATACCTACAATAATGCCAAAATGTTTCTGATAATTAAATAATAAGTGAAAAGATCAATTAACGACCGAGGACCCCAGCTAATGATGACATTACAAATGAACGTAATTTCCAACAGCACAAGCATTTCACGAGCGCGTATGCAAAAACAAAAATTGAAGTACAGTGCTACTGAACAACGCACAGCGTAATATACAAAAACTCTGCAAATTTTAAGTTTAAAGTAATAAATATTTAAATTTGAAGTTTAGCGAACACGCATGAATTCTTGAACGTTTGCAGTACGTCTCAACTGAACACTTCTAAACTGAAAGGTACAGCACCTGCTTTTGTACAGCTGTACAGCTCAATGTCGAAAATCCATAATAAAATACTCTTTTGCGGTAAAACATTTAAAATTCACAAGAAATCTGCGAACAATATTTTAAAGAGCACAGTTTGCGTATAAGCTTAAAAGACTAACTGTATTACGTTATACAGACACAAAATAAAATAACAGACACAAGTTAAAAAGCTTCTAAGAATAAAATTGTTTTGATCTAACGTTTAAAATTGCAATACTTCTAGAGTTTTTGACCTCATCTAAAAGTGCATTTCATAAAGTAGTGGCAGCATTGGAAAAAGGTCTATCTGCAGCTGAAACAAGACTAGTTCTAAGTTGTACTAAAGTATTAGTATCAGCTCATCTTAGTCGGCGGGATGGTGTACACGTTTGTAAAAGCTCAGACAAATAACTAGGAGCTTGTCCATTCATACATTTGTAGGTAAGAAGTAAAATTTTAAATTTAATTCTTTGATGGACTGAAAGCCATTGTAGTTCCAATAAGAGTGGGGGTTATATGACAGAATTTCTTGCTATGGGTTATGAGTTGAAGCATTTTGGACTCTGAAGTTTCTGAATGTAGCAATCTGATATCCATAGACAGGTGAATTGCAGTAATCAAGACGTGAAGTTACAAAAGCATGAATAAGCTGGTCCGCTGCTCACGTGTTTGTCCATAGTTAGATTCGAAGCAAATGTGCAATTCAGATTCTAGTATAGTTTTACTAGAGAACGCGAAACTACCATTCTCTGGTGATAATTCTTATACGTAAGTCATACTTTTATTTATGGGGTAGATTGTTTTGAGCTATAGTTTAAAATTGGGTTACGTTTTTCCTTTTAACATATACTTTCAATTTCAGTCTACGTATCTATTGAACGAAGCTATAACAGGATTGACACAAGCAGGTACTTACTGTTGTGTCATTTTGTACCACAGCAACTGGATAAAATCTATAAAGACTCAATAAAACATGTGAAAAAACGTATAATTCACTGAGGGTGCTGAGGTGTTCATGGGTTTTTTAGACCCAGCTACTTAAAAAACCTACAATGTGTTATAAAATCTTTTCATTGATTTTGTTGTTGCATACTCACGGCTTAAAGAAAAGATTATAGCATTTTCCAGGGACTTATATACACACATACACACATACACGCACTCGCACAAGCAGGCACGCACGTGCACTCACGCATATACTCAGGAAAATGGCAACAAAAGTTTTGTGCTCATGACACACTCGAAATTTTTTGCTCAATGACAAAACCTGGCAACCAAAAATTGAATGATTCCTGAAGTATGTCAGCGCCCCGTCGTCTTCAGTCTGCTGCATACAGGAGACTAAGCTTAATGGGAGAAGCCATATTATATGTTTTCTTGATGAGACGCAAAGATCTTTAATGTAAGCTTGCCATATAGGCCTACTGACGTAGAGACACCTTTCCTAACCAGAGGTAATCTTAGATAATGATAACTTTGTAATGCCACAAATTACTATGTAATGTTGCTCTGCTGCTCAGAGGAAACAGCGCTGTTACGTGTTGTTTATGCTAACAACCAGAAAATTGGGATGCCTGCAAATTCTCAATTAGGTTAAGAAAGACAGATGCATCTTCATATAATACTTTCAGTATCTGTTAATTAAAATGACAGTAGCTACAAGACACGCGGGACTTGCACTTGATAAGACCAAAAAATGTTATGATGATGATGATGATGGTGATGATGATGATGATGATGATGATGGTGGTGATGATGATGATGATGATGATGATGATGATGATATTAATAATAATAACGACGACCACGATGAATTTAGTGAACATTTAATGTGGCCCAGTTAAAGGTCAAACATTATTTTGGAACGACCAATCTCATTTTCTTTGCTTACCGGTTCATCTGATAAATGACACCTGGCTTTAAAGCAGGCATTTGTAAAACACTTTTACACAATAACTTTTGTAAGCTTTAGACATTTTGAAAATTTACAATATTACATTGTAGAATACAGTTTTATATAAGAATGATATCCTAGCAGGCATATTACATACATTAAACACATTAGCAGCTCTTACTGCAGGTAGGTATAGGTATAGGTATAGGATATGGTCTAGGTATTTCCCGTAGTATATTAATATGGACATACTTCTATAGGTACATAAACTTATTAATTATATTTGTCTCTGTTTTTCCGTTAACACTCTGTATTAACTCCTTTGATTTTCAGGACTTATTGCTGACTGGCTGTGGATTTGAAATATTAAATGTTTTTTATATTATGTGGCGAATAGGTCAAAAGAACAACAAAATATTGCCGTTCGACATACAATTATACATACAAACAATCGACATACAAACATACATACATACAACTGACATACAACCATATATACATACAATGGACATACGATTTGTAGCATCTAGTTCTACTTGCACTTTGTATGTGTGTGCCGTTGTAGATTGTATGATTTGCAGTTTGTATTTTGTTGTTGTTTGTGTGTGGTGTTGACGTTTAACGAAATTAAAGTTTAAATAATACTTATGCAGTATATGTATAATTATGTAATATGTATAATTATACTTTAAATTATACTTATACATATATTTTTAATCCACTACTCAATACAAAGAAGAGGCTCTAGAGTAAAGTTCTTCTGCTAATCCAATTTCGGTTAACTTAAAGTTAGCTGGCTTCAGTCAGGCAAGCATTTCAAATAAATAAAGTCGACTTAGCGTCCGCGTAAGGAAGTAAAATATGGGCAATGCATAAGTTTGTAATGAAATGGGTGCTTTGCGTGTAGATATTATTTCACTTTAACGCTCTGTTGCTATGCAAGAGGCAATCATAAATCTTGAAAATATTGAATGCGTTTTGCAGAATTTCAGGATGCATGATTTTGTACGCTGAGGAGACGCAGTTCACACGCAATAAGCAATTAACGCCTCATTTCCTCTTGCCACTGTTTCACGGTTTTTCTGATCCGTTCTGCATTGTTAAGGCGGATTAAGCGGAAATTTAACGTGATGTCACAGCCAATAAGTCAGGAAAACTAAACCTTTTGCAACGCTGTGCAGTCTAGCTATGTCTGGATTCGTCGACAGAACTTAAAATGCGACTTGGGAGTTGGGAATTGGGTTTATCTATAACTAATCACATAGCTTTGAGATACTACGAGAGTATTCCTCTCGTGGCTTAGGTTCGCGTGTCTTCTTGTCTCCTGTTTAATAGCTCAAGTCCGCAAAGCAAAAATTTTATTAGAAATTTCGGTCTCTCCTCTGGATGGCTATGGAGTTAGTCAACTGGCAGCTAGACAGAAGTTTCCATTGGCCAGAGCTTGTGCTGGTAGGTGCTAGGAAGTATAGGTCAACTTGAAGCCATCTTGTGACTTCCCGATCATCCATTACCTAATAGTGTTACGTACACTGGTTAAAGTTTACAATTTCCCACACACAAGAAATTAGTTCGTGAAGTGGATTAAGATTTCGGTTAGGGCTAGTGTCAGGGTTTTAGGTTAGGGTACTGAATTGTGGGGGGAATTGCAAATTCCTTCTCACACGTTATATATTTTCAATTGCTGAATGAAAATTTACCACGACATGCAGATCGTTAGTCAATTAAGTTCAAGGAAACTTAAACATCAACGTGGTGAGTAACTGTGAAAGACGCTGTTCCATATAAACAAAAAAATGAACGAAAATAAATATCAATTTTGCTGTTTTTTTCTCAAATAAACCGAAAATACAAAAAAATCATTTGAAGTAAAATGCACATTAGAAATATATAATATATTTGGGGCCCCTAACGATCTCAGGTCTCATAAGAAGCCATATTAATGTTTTTTATTGCAAATATCTTAGATGTCACAGTTCACGTGACATCGTGACTGTTCTAGCTATCTAACTATTCTACGAATGTTCAAAAACTTGACTAATGAACTACTGTTTCTTCTTATGATTGGAATGTCGCAGCCATTTGTAATTACTGCTTTTAAATCATAAACGGTGTATTTTGAACTTTTAATTTTCATGCCCAATGCGATAGACAATGACGGCGGTTGCTATTTAAATGTCTTGGTTTCAAAATAAGGAGTTTTTGTGCAACATGTCTGATTTTAACAGACTTTTTCCAACCTAAAAAGCTCGATAAAAACCTCTTAACTCTGCGGTCTTTCTTAATAAATTTTAGGAAGAAAATAATGAAGATCTTAGGAATAAGTCTGGCCCCTTGATGCAAGCATTCACTAGCAACCACTGAACTCAATTGCGTCACTTACAGCTTTTACACAGGGGAATTTGAAATAGCCAATTACAGCACACGAGTTTGTAACTAGATCCAGGAAGAGAAATTAATTATCTGAGCTAGATGGGCGATTTATATTACTGTTGTATTTAAAGAATGTTCAGCACTGTGTCTCCTAAAATGTGAAAGTTAGGTGCGGCGGCAAAATTCAGCTTCCCAATAGGACATCTGAGTTTAACACATTTCGTATTATGCTGAATTAACTTATTATCCTCTTAGAACTCGCTCGAAGTCAAAATATTAACATTATTCATTAATCATCTTATAATTGACGCTGTGCAGGTTCATTTATAATCACTGTTTAGCAATGATAATTTTAAGCATTTAATTGTTCTTAATCGGGTGTCACTTTGATTAGTACTGAAACTTTTAATTCTTAGTACACATACTTTTAATCCAAAATGTAGTTTTATCAATTTAGTTTTGCTGTATTAGTAAATAACTTTTAACTGTTTTTAACTTTTAGCTTTTTAATTTTTCAATCTTTTCTTTATGAATTTTCTAAATTTTAACTTTATGACACTTATTAGCAATTTAAAATTTCTCATTTTTAATGCTTAGGCTTTTAAGTAAATTTCATTTCATTTAAAATATGCTATAATATGTAATTTTTATTTGTTTGATTTTATTTATTTGAAATTATCTATTTAACGTACTAACCATGCATGGACCATCACGGAAAATTGTTTTGTATCAATTTTGATGTACATCCATGTAAAAAATAAATTTCTATTCTATTCTATATAAATTGTTAAACCAATGAGAGAAGTCATAGATTAGTTATATGCCATACAAAAGTATAAATGAAGTTTGCTATGATTTAAGTAAATTACTTATCCCGTACTATAATATGTTTGTGTTTATTATAAACTATACATTGTTTTTAATCAACTACTTTTAAGAACAAACTGTTCCCTATTTGTGGAGGCTTATTTCGTTTGGTTAATTGTGTTTATGAATTGTTTACTGTACTGATGTCGGTTTTTTGTATGTGAAATGAAGCGCGTTTATTAAAAAATTGATTATCTGCCTTTATTTTACAACAATGTCTTTGTTTTGAAAAACTGCTGTACGTCGTGGTCCTAGTTTTTGCCGTTCCATGAATTTTTCTCTTCGAGTCACAAAATTAAGCGCATTAATTACCAGCCTGTTGGGCTTCTTCGCACTTACGATAATGTCTAATAACGTCTGTTAAAACCATGAAGTTCTGCTAAGTGGCGTTCTGATTTCATCGCAGCAAGTAACACAGTTGCTGGTAAAAACACAGCAATCTGGTTGAGAAACACCAGTACTAGAAGTTGATGTAAAAATTATTTACGGTAGTTTGCTTTCCGTTCAATTTTGTCAAAAATAGATAAATCTGCACAAAACGAAATATCGGAATAATGAAGCAGTGAAACATCATAGTTTTCCCACAAAACCCACCTTTCTCCTACGAAACCAAAGTATGCCTGTGACACTTTTATAATTAGATCTCGAAAAATGTAGTCCGTGCATGTTTTTTAATATTGTATTTTATCTCTTTTAATCTTTTTATACGTCGTCTATTCTAATTAGGAATTGTACTATGTGTACGACAGTAATTCAGCAAATAAATAAATAAATGAATAATTGATGTATAGAGTGCTGGTAACTCCAGTATCGTTCTATTCCGCAAGCACATCTTGGTATTTATTAGAATAAAAGATTTAGAGTGAAATGGAAAAGAGATTTGTTTTCTAATTGGATAGACAAGAAACATTGCGAAACTGATTTACTGACACTATGGTCAAATCTGATTAGTAGAAACTGATTAAGTTAGAAGTCTGAACTTGTTTAAACAATAACATAAAAACACACAAATAGTTTTGTACTAAATACACAAAAAAATCTACAGATAAATATAAGTACATGTATCACAAATGCTGTTAATAATATTCAGCGGTAAAAACTAGAAGACATATAAAAGGTAATGAAGTCACACCGGCTTTGAAAAATTAAACGTTTAAAATTTCTGTAGCTAGTTTTGGGTAAAAACAAATTTGAATTAAGTACTAAGAACTAGAAATTATAAGATGCTAACCAAAATCACACAGGTTTACAAAATCTAATATTTGAAATTTATTCTGGTCCATAAAAAGGTTGGTTGCAATTAAGTTATTATAATAATAATGTAAATAACATTATTAACGATGTTATAACTTCACAATTAATTAAATCAAATTTTGAAATGAATTAAATCTCGCAAAGATGAATGACAAGAAATGTGAAAAAGTTGGAATACAACCTAGACTAAAACCATGGAGCTTGTGCTTACAATATCGATGACTTAGACCACTAGACTGTCATATTTCCCAGCAGCGATCAAGCCAGTTTAATGTTCATTGCTTATAGCTGGTTAACCAATTTCAGCATTTCCAATATTAGATCGCTCACACTAAATTAAATTAATTAGATCCAGTTTTTAATTCGATTAATTTTGAATCAGAAATTTCGCGCGTAATTAACTTGAAAGACAAAACTGTGAAAAGTATGAATGCAAACGGCGTTTGAACAACGCCTCAGACCACTATGCCACTGTGTTCCGTTCAGTCCAAGTTTATCCTTTGTAATTACTAACTAAACTCAGTATTTCCAGTGCTCGCCTGTGATTTTAAATAATATAAATATTAGCGAATAGAAAGATTCTTAATATTAATTAAGATCAATAAAACATACATAAGCCCTCCCAGCACGCATGTACCAGCAGAATTTAGTTTTCCAATAACTTGTCTATTAGGACTACTTGTACAGACGATATTTGTAATTGAAGTCCAAACATAAATCACCAGGATGTTGTATAACAGCATGTAAACGACTGCGCCTAGGAATAACTTGCAGGTGTTTTGAATGTAAATTTATCAAGCAGCCACTGTGAAGCCATATATAGCAATGGCTTCTTCCCAGATCAGAGATAAATCGTCAGAGATCCATCAAAAATGTAAAAGAACCAGCTTCTGGATAGCAACATGTTATATGAGTGCAGGTGATTGTGATAAATGCTCTAATTAATTTTTTACGTTAATTTTTAGCACTGAAAGTGAAGTTATCAGAAACATCGTTTGCGCTCGATAAAAATAACATGTTGATTACCAGAGGTTGTTTTGTTCTGGAGCAAGTGCCTGCTTGTAGTGGCACGTACACCACATCTTGTTAATTATTTTTAGCTGGTTGTGAAACAATACACGATATATGCGGCGATTTTTCAGTAACCCTTATAACTTTCAGTTTACTTAAATTCACACCTTTCTATTGTACGTTGATTTGACATATACACACCTTAACGATCTAGTGTGTATAAGGAAAAGATTTGATATTTTAAGGTGTTCTTCAAGGTATTTATATGATCGTACGGGGTCAAAGATTGTTGAAGAATTCCAATATATATATATATATTGTCATTCTGCGAAGGATAGAGTAGTTTCTTGTGTGTTTCTGAGCAAATTATCATTAGCTTTACTTTATTTTTAAAAAAATCATTACTTTATGAAAAAACGCATAGCACAGCTAACTAGTAAGGGCCTAGTTGTTTGTTAATTAACGATTTTAAAATGCTTCTTTTTAACTAATAACAAATTTGTAATTTGGGCAATAATAATTCATAAACAACGACTGTCGCTGTAAATTTGATGTCTAGGATTGCTGAGGTTGTTGCTATCTTGGGATTGCGCACAACGTCAGGACTGGCGCCATAAATAAATTTCAGAACGTTCCTAGATGAGCAAACAGCTGTGATATGTTTAGAATCTTCTCTGTCGTGAATTTGTGTTAGCCTAGCATTCTTATCAAAAAGATGGCAACTTGGTAAACTTACGCAGTCACGCAGTAACTAATTAATAACCGTTGAATAAAACGAAGGAACACAATTCCTGCTCACAAATGGAAATTAATAATAATAATAATAATAATAATAATAATAATAATAATAATAATAATAATAATAATAATAATAATAATAATAATAATAATAATAATAATAATAATAATAATAATAATAATAGTAATAACAATAATAATAATAATAATGAGAGAAGAAACGCTTTAAACACAAATTTAAGAAAGTACAGGTTCAGTTAATGGATAAAATTCTTTAGTATCTACTGACTGCAGGCATCATCTCTAAATTTATTTAAAAGAAAGCTAAACAGGTCTTGGAAGTACAGTACTGTTATTATTAACATTGTACATCACTATTATTCATTTATTTTATAACATATTATTGCTTACCCGTGGGGTTGAAATAATAAAGCTAATAATCCAGCAAGCAATAAGTCCAGCTTTGACTCTCAAGGGCGCCATCATGCGGCCGTCGGGTTTCATCACAGAACTACATCTGTCCACGGCTATCACCATCACAATATACGCGGACACGGTCAACGAAAATCCCTGCATGAAATTCAGAAACTTACAGGTGGCGTTGCCCGCGCCAAATGACATCGACAAAGCGGAGGATCCATTGCCTACCATATGGAATGCAGCCACCAGAAGGTCAGCCACAGCTACATGACTGATTATAATTTCGGTGGTGGATCTATTCTCCTTGATTCGTTGCACGACGACCAGGACAACGATATTGAAAATCACGGTTAACAAAGCCATTGTCAAAAGTACGGCTGCATTGGCAATGTCCATGGGATGAAGTCGAATAGTTTCTAGTGCTGTGACGTTGTTCGACATTTTAACAAGTGTCGTTTCTTTTTCACATTTAATAATTTTCACTAATATAACTAGCGATGTGATGCCATGATATTTAATTTTGGCTTGGCTTGCAAAATAAGATAAAACATTTTAATCTTTTCCGCCAAGACGATGGGTATTACTGTTACACGCTTAGCAGTGACATGCTGCTAGCTAAATTCATTGACGCATGCGCAGATGCACTTAGAGTTTCTGGTTTCTGAACAAAAGTACCGGTGGCAAGACAGGTAAATTGTTGTGTATGGTGCTAGCTGTTACTTAGGAATCCCATCCTTATGCGCGTGTCATAGAGAATCCATGCGCTGATTTCATCATTATGTTACGTATCGAGTGTTAATTACTAAAGTTAACTCTCAAACGCAGAAAGCTAGAGTGATGAAAAACATGCAGGGCGCAGGATAGAACCTGTGTGGCGCCTCAGACAATGTGGAGGTTAGAAACTAGATTTTTAAGGGCCTGAGATAGAGGACAACATATGTATGAGCAAAAGTTAAAATAAATTGTACAATCACACATGAGTAAATCCCATTAGACCAGGCATAGTTAAGTGATAATCAGTCAAGCAAGTTAGATGTCACCGTAGATACTGTTATGCGTAGAAATGCGCTAATAATCTGCATTTTTTGACATGAGTAAACCACACTGGACCAGGTACAGTCAAGTGATAAAACACGGTGATGCTCGCGAATTTGCAACTGCAGAATTCATTGTATCTCGTTGTTAATAAATGACGCCGCACGTACCCTATTACTATCGCAGCAGATTTCGCTGCAGTATTAAAGAGTATATTACTAGAGCCATTTTTAAACTCATTATGAAGGCGGAGTGTACACTGGCATTTAGTCTTATTAAAGGCTGATATATTACACTACACATGTATACTGTATAATTTAGTGGTCAAGCCAACGGAATGAAGGGAATGAATATATAATACAGAGTATACCATAAAGGTAAAGTGCAAGAAATTCACAAAATGCACGATTTAGTTTTCATTTTATTTTTTATTTTATCATTGTGGATAATTCTGTGAATAACTGTAAAGTTAATCGTTGCCACTATAAATAAAGCGTTAATAATAATAATGATGATGATGTTGATGATGATGATGATGATGATGATGATCATAATAATAATAATAATAATAATAATAATAATAATAATAATAATAATAATAATAATAATAATAATAATAATAATAATAATAATAATAATAATAATAGCGAATATAACCTTAACTGTGTCGAAATGTTGCAGAATAAAAGCCATTTCTTTGCTTAACTGCGTGCTAGCTGTTACTTTTATTTTCAGAATTCGTTTTTTCCTTCACCAATTAATTTCTCAAATAATAAAAAAGGATAACGAATAATAAGCAAAAAAAAAATCGATGTTTGCATTAAATATTTTAAAAGTCGAGTATATATAAACATTTATTAGAGTTTTGTAAATTATGTTCATGAGCTGAAAATCAGTTTAATGACCTTTTGTCAATAGACTCTAACGCCGCCAAAAACCAACTGATATTTAAAACCGTGTCTAAAAAGAATGCATCCTAACTTTGAAGTTATTCAACTCCACCACTTGAATTATCTCTCTCACTCTCACGAACACAAAATCCGTAGTTGGAGTTGCATCACGTGACTCTGATTTTAGTAATCTTCTAAACTAAACCTCGACCTAAACCTTGTCGTTTTGAATCACAAGTTTTCATCGACAAGCACAGCCTTCATTTCGAGGAGATCCTGCTGCATAGTGCTGCTACCTATTGCGTGGATTTGAAAACACCGAGACTGTTTGTCTACATTGCACACAAATTAAACAACTTAAAGAGCTTAACAGTGATTCGCCCTAAGCTGTCACTATTCGTGTTGACCGCTTGACCTCCGGGCTTGGCCTCTTAAGCCAGAGTGACAATAACTTATATTAGGTAATTTACCATACTATGAGTGAGGCAGAGAATAGAAACTTCCGAATCACCCCACTCCTTAGGGAATTAATTAAAAAGTTCCCACTTCCAGTTAGGGTTACAAGGCTTGATCCAATGAAGGGGGCAAACAATCTGTCCCTCCAGCGGGCGCCCATGTACACAATTCAATTTTTCCAGCAAACGCTAGCGTCGCGGATCCTGGAGAACCCATCGCTGATTTTCCATCTTTATGTTAGGCATCTAATTTTCAACTTTTTAATTCATTTTAACTCGTAAACGCAGTGGGCTCTAGTCACGAAACTTGGATGCTAGGAGCCTTGAAAGTTGTCCATTGAATGCTGACCTCTAATGAAGGGTCAGGGGCACAGGTCATCAGTAAGTTTTTCGATAACCACTTAATTTCTTGTAGAGTTTGGGTTAAGTTCAATGTACTGTAAGTGGTAAGGTCAGTTTCTGGCCTTAACCTATAGGTAGAAGTACCTAAAGTAATTATTTATGGCGTTTCTACCTCATATACCTAAATCAACGTATGACGTTCCCAGGATGTTATTAAGTTGTTACAGCCGCATTATGTGAGTAATATTTATTTTTTATCTTAAAATTATCGTAATTAGATAATTATATATTTATAACCAGTGAAAGCAGTCAGATTTATTATTTCAATTTTTTATATGCAGAAATTAAGATTTATGAGAACACCACATGCTATGATGGTAATTATTTTTGTGTTCCCGTCACAATAAGTATTTAGATATTGTAAAGTAGATGTGTACCTGGGTTTTTGAGGGGGCCCGTGATAGGAGCCAAAAGGCATAACATTGACTAACTCTAAAACTATAGTAACCAGAGTCACGAAACTTATTGAGGTGAGAACTGGAGAAGGGCTCAGATAATAGTGCAGATAAAAAATTTAGAATTGTTTAAAGGTCCGAGACACGAGCTAAAATGTGAATATTAGGGCAAAGGCCTTGTAACTTAAATGGTTAGGTGTAAACAATGTCACAGCGTTCCGCTCGCGGATTTGGCTCTCAAATGTCATTCAATTTGGTTTGGTCAAAAGACTAGTATTAATCTCGCTCATGATTACGCCCAGTTTGTTGAATCACTTTAAAGCACAAGAAAACCCTCAACTTACATAAAGCTTAAAAAATTTGTCTTGAATTTTTTTACAACTTACATACTGCCTTTTTGCATATTAGACTTGCGTTGGCAATAACGCTGTATAAAACATGTAAATTTAAACTCCCGCGATTACCTTTAGACGCAGCCATTTTGAAACAAGTTTAGATAACATTCTGTAAAGTTCAAAAAAATAATCAGACCATTCGTAGCGCACACGTCACTACTAAGTAAAATTTAAAATTACTGTATCTTGTCAATAAAATTAAAAATACGTTTTAGGTTAGTGAGCGCTGCTCCATAGTGGGTGTATCAGCGATATTATACCAATTTGTGAAAGCATTTTAAATAATTAATAATTTTCTTTTCTATTTATATAAGTCTTTCTATCAGGTAAGCGAAATGTTAAGTTATATAATTTTCCACGGAAAATTTTTTGGGACATAGTTTGACATGTACTTTTCTTCCCCTGATTTACATTTGCGTAAGCAACGGCAAGTAATGGCGCCGTCGGTAGTGTGGCGGGAAGTTTCAAATGAAAACAAACAAAAATCCTATCAACGCGAGTACAATATACGTATAAAATTGAACTAATATATGTAATATAATTTTTCAAGGCGATTTTTCTGAAACCTACTCTAGGTAACCCTTTCTTGTATTTTAAGATTCGTTTCGCTATCAAAGTAAATAATTTGACTAATATCCAAGGCAATGTACCAATCAACCTCAGCCATAGTCATTACTAATTAGTTGCTATTTCAGACGAATGACTGTTTTTCTCTCTGTTTAGTCGAGAATGTCCTTGTCTGTAAGGTCTGAAATCCTTCTTTTTGCTGTACGCTGTCAAATCATTTGACACGCATGTGCTGCCATCTGCATGCAAGAACCAGTGATGATGCCTTTTAGCCAAAGCCTCTTTTTCGTCAACACCTTTTACCCAATTGATGTTAATTACGTAAGGGTCAGGTGCAAAATCTTTTGCTTTTTGCACCTTGTAAACCAAACCATCAGCAACTTTATCAAAAGGATAAAAATCGCAATTGGCATCTGCATATTTTGCTTTACATAAATCATCCAGGACATTCTGTTCGTACATGTGTCTAAAATCCTCTTCAACGGACTGCACCATTTTCGCCCAAGTTGCTTTGGCATTATTAGTAGCATTTACGAACATAAAATTCACAGATATATTATAATTAGTTAACTTGTGTGAAACAAGAGAACCAATAAAGTCAGAATCACGATAACGGTATAGCAGTGGTCTCGGGTCTTTCAACCAAACGGCGTCAGTTTCGAAGATGTGAAAAGAAATATCTTCTTCCAGGAGTTTCAGAAAGAGTTGTGTTCGCTCAAGAATAATGAACCTATATCCAGGTGTGTTATACTCATACTTCATTTTTAGCCTTTGGCGAGTTATGTGATGATGAATTTTCACTTTCGGCCAAAGGTGACGCAAAGTTGCGTGCGTGACGTCATCAGTTGCAACAATGACGATCTGATCGTGCAAATTCATGCTAAGGGTGTTGCACAGCCAGCTTAAAGTTATGTTGATATAGCCTTTATTGATAAAAGCAATGTAAGGTACTTTTCCATCAGTGAGAATGTCCCTGCACATTTTTCCCAATTCGCCTGTTCTTGAAGCAGGTTTACTGCTAGTTATAGCGTTCATTTTGTGAACTGTCTGCCAGTTGTTCACTCCGTTTAGTAAGTCAACGTCCTCATCAATGACTGTGCGAAAAAATGAAATTATAATACAGAAAATACTAATGACTATTATCAGATTTGACAGTCGCCAGCGACGCGAGTCCAATTCACATTGTTCTGTAAGTAAATAAATTTTACTATTAATCAAATTACCTAAGAAAATTATGAGTAGAAATTAAACTACAAACACTGTCATCAAAAGTGTGTACTACTCCTTTAACTACATTTCTTTCTTAGAAGTCTACAGTTGTTTTGCCTTTAAAATCATTTAAACGATCACTACTGTGTATGTAAGAGTCACATTAGATGACATGCACTTATAAGATTGTCAATTTCATTTAGCTAGGCTTATACGGCATCCATGTACGCTTGTATACTATTTAATGTATCTAAGTGGCCTAAATCATTTAGCCTTTTTTAATGAAATTTACTTCTCTAGATGGGTAATAGTAACTGTAACAACAGTAAATACCTCCTAGTTAGTACAGCTTTAGATGATGCCGTACTGCTCCACATAGATTAACGTGCACAGCTACTACTAGTACATAGGCTATTACTGGGTGTATGTTTATATAGTATGCGATACAGTGAAAGTTGAAAGTACAGATGATTAGTAGTGAAAATTTAAACAGACGCAAAAAGTAACTAAGATCCTAAGCAAAAGTAACGAAGGTGCAGATAATGGGCCATTTGTTTATTGCATATAATTATATTTATTCAAATATCCATGTGTATGATAAAATTAATTACAAAGAAAAAGGAAAAATGTAGTTAGTTACTTACTTCACTGAACATAATAAAAGTTATATGTACATCACATACACAAATGGGATAATTTACTACATGCCTATCATTAAGCACACGGAAGACGAATAAAACATTTAAATTATGACATGTTAAATATCAAACGCATTAAAAATTTCATCTGTACAAGAATAAACAAGATACGGGAGAAACACAAAGAGTAACATTACCACATGCACGTGTCTAAAAAAATATAGATACGCAGAAAAATGAATTTTCGTTAATCATTGACACAATACTTTATTACATGTTGGCATTTACGGGTGGAAAAAATGAATTTTCATTAATCCTTGACTACACAGTTTATCAGAAGTGGCATTTATAAGTGGGAACCCATTTGCACATTCATGAAGAGAATTTTAATACTTGACTAACTAATGGTGGATTTACAAATGAAAAAACTTTATGCGTACCTGAAAATACGTTACAGTTGCAGTCAAATGCTAATTAATTTCTAGGCAACTTGTATAAGTGAATAAAAATATCACAAATCTAATGAGTAAGATCATGTCACTATAATATACGTGTGCGATGAAAGAATCTTTGTGATGCGTGTGCGATGACAAAGTCGGTGTCTATGGACAACCAGTACAGATAAGCTTGTCTGTTCGCAATAATTAGCTAAATGTTAAATCAGGTGAATTTAATTCGTCTGTTCGTGTGAAACACTAAAACGTGTCAAAAAATTAACTGAACTCTGTCAAAAAGCGATTCCCATGATTGCCCAAGCAAGAATGACATATCTCAGTTCACAAGTTTTTAATGAAATTCGCGTTTGTGAAAAAACTATTTTTAAAACGGTTTACTATTTAACGACGCCTTTTTCCTGGTTCACACCTGACATTTCGGCAGTAATCAGAGAACGGAGACGGAAGGATGTTGTGGAAAAGAATGCAGTCGCCTGATGGCAACCTTATTCATAATCCAGTCAATCTAGATCATTTTTGGGCCGTCACGCGAGCAAATTGCATAAAAATTATTTTCGCTTGTACCTAGAACAGAAAAACATGCAGATTAACAAACTAAAAATCTATCGCACAAAAGTTGATGGAAAACCCTCGAAACTCCAAAAAAGAACTGTCGGCGATTTCCAAAAATGGGAATTTTGCCATAACGCTGCAAAACGTGTCTAAAAAGGCTAAATTGGGTGTACACCTATTTTAAGGTCAAATAAAACAACGGTGATATTTCTAACATATAACATTTCAGAAAGCTAAAAATGAAAATCGGCCATTAGCAAGAAATGGTTTCGCGCGTTGTAACTAAGTAGTAAAATGTTTAAATGTGACTATGGCTATATCCAATCCCATGCTTTTAATATCATAGATTGTGATGAGAATATTTGTGTCACCGTTAAATGCCATGCTACCTAATCTAACCTGTAGGCTGTTTAACAAATTTTAACTGCAAAATGCTTTAAAATAATTTAATGCTTTAAACATAAAAGTAAGCAAAATAACCACTAAGGTGTACGGAATAATGTTTTAACAGGAAAAAGAAAGTCACCAACGCACGTTTTCATTGTCATGTTATCTGTATTTGTCAAGAATTTGGAAAAAATCTTTGATATCAGATGATATCTTTGATAAAATATTTGATATCAGAACATATTCTATCAGGTGTACAGGACTGTATTCATATATCTGCATCAATAGTCAAATAGTATTATCAACATGTTTTCATTGTAGCTTGGCCTAGTATATATAATTTACAGTCCAATAATCAGTATAGGGACTGGGGCAAAATCTGAATAATTTACGCACGCACAACATGTACTGGACAATATTTAAAAGAGCTTGAATGACACAAACATGAAAATGGTTTGCATCTTTGCTAACAAAAGACAGGTCCGTATGGATTTCATAGGTCTTACATGTTGAATCTGACTCAATACAGATGATAAGAACTACTGATATTAGTACCAAATACTAATTTCTTTGATTTCTTTAATCTTAATATAATATTATCTTAATCTTGATATAATATTATAGTTCTAAAATAATAAAGAAATCACAAAACTTAAAAATGCTTTTAATAATTAGTCAGTAATGTAGACATGCGCTAACTAATGTAAATGAGGATTGGTAAGCTTCTTTAAAAAATTATGTTGTTCTTTATTATGATTCCTGTAGCTAGTAAAAATACGCTTGAAAATGGTGGTACTGATCATTGTGAAAATATTACCTGCACAAAAAGATGCACGTCACATGTTCTGGCCTTAAAAGCATGGGAGTGGAATTGTGGATACAACCTTGACCACGTTTAGGCATTCTAATACTCAGTTCCAGCACAAAACTCTTTTTGGCAATCGCGGACATTTTTTTATACATAATACATAAAATCACATTCATTAAAAAAATAAAAATACAATACAATTACTTGCATATTACATAATTAGCACTTATTAAGATGTGCAGGAGGACACACAGGGCAAAGCTACTTACATGTGTCTATCGATTTAAGAAACCTTGTTAAATCAGCATGTTCAAGTTTTTACGAACTAACTTAATATTTCCAGCAGTAACTAATGGCGAACTATTTACAGAAGCAGGCAATGAGTTCCATATTGGAACAACACGATTTGAAAAAAAATCATGAAAATTTGTCTTACATATACTTCCAATATGCAATGTGTTACATTTAGGTATAGCTATGGTCAGCTGTCATAGGTCTGCTCATGTTTTGATTTTGTCAAGAGCTGACTGGATATCAGAAATACCATCATTCATAAGGCATTGATACAGTTTAGCATCATCAGCAAATAATTTTAGTGTTACCAGTCCTACATTATCTGGCAGATAATTTATGAATAATAAAAATAACAGAGGCCCGAGTACACTGCCCTGTGGAACTCCTGATCTTACAGGCACATAGTTTGAAAAAGAACTACCAATAACAACTCGCTGGGTCCTATTTAACAGGTAAACCAATTCAGTAGGTATCCATGAATGCCTAGAGATTTAAGTTTGATCAAGAGTTTTGGATGGCTAACCGTATCAAAAGCCTTCGTAAAGTCACTTAATACAACATCTACATTGGTATCCAGATCCAAGGCAAGATGCCAATCATACAAACTTTCTTATAATTGAGTACATGTTGATCTACATGAGAGAAAACCACATTGTTCCCGAGTCAACAAATTTTTAAATCTTAAGTATTCTGTAACACTTTCATAGATAACTGATTCCATAAGTTTACAAGATACACATGTTAAGGACACCGGTCTGTAATTGTTTGGATCGCAGCTTTCACCTTTTTTATAAATGGGATTTACATCAGCACTTTTCCAAATAACTGGAACAACACCCTCCATAAACGACATTTCAAATATGAAGGATAACGGCAAGCAAAGAACATTTACAAGTTTCTTAAATATTATAGCTGGAAGCTCTTTTCTTATTTTCATTGGGCAGCTGACAAAGTCAATCCCTTCACCAATTTTGTCATCTATATGAGGTACCTGACCATTATCTAAAGTAACATTTAGAGCAAAACAAGTGTTTAAAACATTTGCCTTAGAGACATCATCAGTAAATAATTGCCCATCAGAGTTGCACAAAGGAGATACACCATTATCATTGCAGAGTTGCTTGCATAGAAAATTGAAAAATTTGCTTTTATCAGGATCTTCAAAAATTTTCCTTTCGTTGGGTATTTTTAATATTCTAGATTGTTTTTTTAAATGCATTATTAGCACTGTTGTACTCTCGTTTGGTCAATTCAGAAGTATTTCTGTATGGTATAAAAGCCTTTTTTCTTAATAATCCTGCTGATATAAAGAGGAAGTTTGATTTTGGAGTGCTTAGTTTTGATACGTTTGAAAGGTACGTGGTTGCAAAACTATCATTTAAAATGCGATAAAACTTCTTCTACATTAGCAGACATCTTCTACATTAGCAGTAGTAAAAAAGAAGTTCACTGCACCAAGCTCACATGTTAAGCTATCCCAATCTGCTTTACCATAGTCTCGCTTAAGTGGTAAGTCGTTACCAAATATCAGTCCTGGACCCTGGCATTTGAATGTTATAGCTGCATGATTAGTTGTTAGAAATGGTTCAGTAACTTGAGCATTCAGTACAAATGCTTCATCAGTAGAAAGAAGATGATCTAAAAAGGATGCATGATCAGAGCAAGGATCTATCCTAGTTGGTAAATTTACAAGTTGATCTAGTCCTTGTTGCAAAATTAAGTCACAAAATGCTTGGTATAACCTAGAGCCCAATGGGTACCCAAAACAATGGGAATTTACTATTAGCTAAGAATTCCATACATTTAAAGAGACTAAAAGACTGATTTATATCACAACTGGGTGATCGATAGACAACAACTAATCTAAAAACTCGATCGCCAAGTACATTTATAGCTAGAATTTCAATATTACTAAACATATCAGGTATTTTAACAGGTGACACTTTCAAACTGGAATTAAAAAACAAAGCAACACCCTCACCACGAGTGTCTCTGTCTTTACGGTAAACTTTGAAATTAAAACCATTTAACAACATTCCATTCTTAATTTTTGGAGTTAGCCATGTTTAAATGAATGCGTACACCTCATAATTACCAGTCCAGAGAGCCTATTGACAAGACTTCTTGTATTTGCATAAAAACCGATAAATTCTCAAAAACAGTAGCTGTATTATCTTTATATCTCCTTGCATTGTTTCATTCTAGCAAATGTTATTATCACCTCTATTTACAGGTAAAAGATTATCAGCAGATAAAACCTCTTTAGTAGACAAGTTATCTTTGCTATTTTGAACAACTGTCTCTTTACCAGATTCACATGTTGTAAATGTCCGGCTTACTGTTGATC